>WFAB01001418.1:92500-194529 GCA_018977245.1 Lethenteron camtschaticum | reverse complement strand
CTGTGCGTGGCCTGTGCGTGGGTCTGTGAGTGGGCCTGTGGGTGAGTCTGTGGGTGGCCTGTGGGTGGGCCTGTGGGTGAGCCTGTGGGTGGGCCTGTGAGTGGCGCTGTGGGTGTGCCTGTGGGTGGGCTGTGTGAGGGCCTGTGAGTGGGCCTGTGAGTGGGCCTCTGGGTGGGCCTGTGGGTGGGCCTGTGAGTGGGCCTGTGCGTGGGTCTGGGTGGGCCTGTGCGGTGGCTGTGCGTGGGTCTGTGGGTGGGCCTGTGAGTGGGCTGTGCGTGGGTCTGTGCGTGGGCTGTGAGTGGCCTGTGAGTGGGCCTGTGGGTGGGTCTGTGCGTGGTCTGTGAGTGGGCCTGTGAGTGGGCCTGTGCGTGGCCTGTGGGTAGGCCTGTGGGTGGGCCTGTGGGTGAGCCTGTGTGTGGGCCTGTGGGTGGCCTTTGTGTGGGCCTGTGTGTGGCCTGTGGGTGGGCCTGTGGGGCCTGTGGGTGGGCCTTTGGTGGGCCTGTGTGTGGGCCTGTGTGTGGGTCTGTGGGTGGGCCTGTGGGTGGGCCTCAGAGGGAGGGTGGGCCTGTGTGGAGTCTGTGTGTGGGCCTGTGGGTGGGCCTGTGAGTGGGTCTGTGTGTGGGCCTGTGGGTGGGCCTGTGAGTGGCCTGTGCGTGGGCCTGTGGGTGGGCCTGTGTGTGAGCCTGTGGGTGGGCCTGTGTGTGGGCCTGTGGGTGGGCCTGTGGGTGGGCCTGTGGGTGGGCCTGTGGGTGGGCCTGTGTGTGGGTCTGTGGGTGGGCCTGTGGGTGGGCCTGTGCCAAGAGGGAGGGTGGGCCTGTGTGTGAGTCTGTGTGTGGGCCTGTGGGTGGGCCTGTGAGTGGGTCTGTGTGTGGCCTGTGGGTGGGCCTGTGAGTGGGTCTGTGGGTGGGCCTGTGGGTGGGCCTGTGCCAAGAGGGAGGGTGGGCCTGTGGGTACTTACCGCGCGAGTCACCGTGAACACCTCCCACGTGGCCCCGTACACAGACACGAGGCGCGAGGCCACGAGGCGGCCGCTCGTGGTGTGCCCCTGGACGGGAGGTGCACCGTGCAGCGCAAACACGTTCACCTGGGGGGAGGAGGGTGGGAGTACAGAGTGAGCGTGTTAGTTAGTGAGTGTACCTGGCAGTAGTGAGTGTATTAGTGAGTGAGTGTATTAATGAGTGAGTGTATTAGTGAGTAAATGAGTGTATTAGTGAGTGAGTGTATTAGTTATTTAGTGAGTATGTGAGTGAGTGTATTAGTTAGTGAGTGAGTGTATGAGTGAGTGAGTGTATTAGTGAGTGAGTGTATTAGTTATTTAGTGAGTATGTGAGTGAGTGTATTAGTTAGTGAGTGAGTGTATGAGTGAGTGAGTGTATTAGTGAGTGAGTGTATTAGTTATTTAGTGAGTATGTGAGTGAGTGTATTAGTTAGTGAGTGAGTGTATGAGTGAGTGAGTGTATTAGTGAGTGAGTGTATAAGTTATTTAGTGAGTATGTGAGTGAGTTTATTAGTTAGTGAGTGTATTAGTGAGTGCGTGTATTCGTTAGTGTGTGTATTAGTGAGTGAGTGACCGTTACCTGACAGTAGTGAGTGTATTAGTTAGTGAGTGAGTGTATGAGTGAGTGTGTGTATTAGTGAGTAAGTGTATTAGCGAGTGCGTGTATTAGTGAGTGAGTGGTGTATTAGTGAGTGAGTGTATTAGTGAGTGCGTGTATTAGCGAGTGTATGAGTGGGTGAGTGTATTAGTGAGTGAGTGAGTGTATTAGTGAGTGCGTGTATTAGTGAGTGAGTGACCGTTACCTGGCAGTAGTGAGTGAGTGTATTAGTGAGTGTATGAGTGAGTGAGTGTATGAGTGTGTGTATTAGTGAGTGTATTAGTGAGTGAGTTAGTGAGTGTATTAGTGAGTGTATTAGTGAGTGTATTAGTGAGTGTATGAGTGAGTGAGTGTATTAGTGAGTGAGTGTATGAGTGAGTGAGTGTATGAGTGGGTGAGTGTATTAGTGAGTAGTGAGTGAGTGTATTAGTGAGTGCGTGTATGAGTGAGTGAGTGACCGTTTCCTGGCAGTAGTGAGTGAGTGTATTAGTGAGTGTATGAGTGAGTGAGTGTATGAGTGTGTGTATTAGTGAGTGTTAGTGAGTGAGTGTATTAGTGAGTGTGTTACTGAGTGAGTCACCTGGCAGTAGTGAGTGTATTAGTGAGTGAGTGAGTGTATTAGTGAGTNAGTGAGTGAGTGTATGAGTGAGTGAGTGAGTGTATTAGTGAGTGTATGAGTGAGTGAGTGTATTAGTGAGTGCGTGTATGAGTGAGTGAGTGACCGTTTCCTGGCAGTAGTGAGTGAGTGTATTAGTGAGTGTATGAGTGAGTGAGTGTATGAGTGTGTGTATTAGTGAGTGTGTGTATTAGTGAGTGTGTGTATTAGTGAGTGTATTACTGAGTGAGTCACCTGGCAGTAGTGAGTGTATTAGTGAGTGAGTGAGTGAGTGAGTGAGTGTATTAGTGAGTGTATGAGTGAGTGTATGAGTGAGTGAGTGTATGAGTGGGTGAGTGTATTAGTGAGTGTATGAGTGAGTGTATTAGTGAGTGCGTGTATGAGTGAGTGAGTGACCGTTTCCTGGCAGTAGTGAGTGTATTAGTGAGTGTATGAGTGAGTGAGTGTATGAGTGTGTGTATTAGTGAGTGTGTGTATTAGTGAGTGTGTGTATTAGTGAGTGTATTACTGAGTGAGTCATGGCAGTAGTGAGTGTATTAGTGAGTGTATTAGTGAGTGTATTAGTGTATGAGTGAGTGAGTGTATTAGTGAGTGAGTGTATGAGTGTGAGTGTATGAGTATATGAGTGAGTGGATGAAGTGTATTAATGAGTCGTGTATGAGTGAGTGAGTGACCGTTTCCTGCAGTAGTGAGTATATTAGTGAGTGAGTGTATGAGTGAGTGTATTAGTGAGTGTGTGTATGAGTGAGTGTATGAGTGAGTGTGAGTGGTGGTGAGTGTTGTGGGTGAGTGTATGAGTGAGTGTATAGTAGTGAGTGTATNGTATTGTGAGTGAGTGAGTGGTGATGGAGTGGTGTATGAGTGAGTGTATGAGTGAGTGTTGATTATGAGTGAGTGTATGAGTGGAGTGTGANAGTGAGTGACCGTCACCTGGCAGTAGTGAGTGTATGAATGAGTGAGTGTATTAGTTAGTGAGTGTATGAGTGAGTGAGTGTATTACTTAGTGAGTGAGTGACTGAGTGTGTGACCGTCACCTGGCAGTAGTGCTGCTGGTGTCTCCGCGGCGACGAGTGCGAGTAGGAGCCGCCCGCGTGCTCCCCACCGCTGCCACCAGGTGGCGCCGCCACCACCCCGCCGCAGCACCACGTGACTGCCCGTGACGCGTGCGGAACACGTGCAGCTCGCCGAGAGCACGCGCTCGGCACGTGCCACCCGCGCCACGTCGAACACGAAGAGCGAGCGCTCGGACTCCGCTGGCGAGCGCGGAGACGAGAGGAGAGGGACACGCAAACGAGCGGGATGAGTACGGATCATGTCCGCTACTCTGCGGCAGAGGTCGCAAACGGGTTTTGATTCCTTACCCGTACCCGGCCGCACCAGGGTCGCAAACGGGTTTTGATTCTTGGTTCTTTCGTGACTTTAGCGAAAGAACCAAGATTATTTCCCTGCAGTCACGAAAGCTTTAAATCGGGTTTGATTCCGTACCGTACCCCGACCAGGCCGCACCAGTATCGCAAATGGGAACCCGTACCCGGCCGCACCGGGTCGCGTACCCTACCCGTACGGTTCCCGTACCCTACCCGAAATGAGTGACAAACGGTTACCCTTCTATCTGGCAACAAAACTGACACCTTTTTTACAAGGAGTCATGTTTGCATAGACCACAACACCTGCAGTCGTAATGCAAACAAAAAACACAACTCTGATAATGTATGCACTGTCCTTGAAGTTGATTGGTCCACACCCGAGACAGCTTTCCTTAGAGCCTAGTCTCACATGGTGTTGACCAGATGACGCCAAAAGGCGCACAACTCAAAGACAATGCACCATCAGAGTATGAGAGCTCGGGTAAGAATTTACACCATTGAACCTCGTAAAAAAGGTGTCAGTTTTGTTGCCAGATAGAAGGGTAAAAAAAATAATTATCATATTTTTACTGGCAAATGAGGTTCCAATGGTGTAATTATAACTATTAAAAAATACTTGAAACTTTGTAGTAGAACGAAGCAAAACTGAGAGTACAATTATAGCAATCACATATTCATTCCACAGAATGAAAAGCCCTGGTAGAATCATTAGAATAAAAATGTTCAATAACAATCATTAAAAAAAACATTATAAAATGTATGCTTCTCAATTCTCCCATGAATAAGCAAAATGTTCCTTCATCATGGAATAAATCAAAGGTGACCTTAGTAAATTTAAACAATCAAACAGGTAATAATGAAAATTAATCAAAATTTGTGTTGTTATAACAATTCCATTTAATTAACATTTATTTAAAGTTGCGCATTTTGATGTGACGTCACATTTGTCAACCCTCCCCCCTCGTCACACATCGTCATAAATGTCTGACCCCCTCCTCCCCCCTAGGTGCGTGACGTCATATATGGACGGCCCCATACACTATAAACACATACTACACGCTACATACATACTACACACATGCTACACACACTACACACATGCTACACACACACTACACACACACGACACACATACATTATACACTACGTACACAAAGACAAAGATCCCCCGTGTAGCCTCAACAGACTGTAGGGGCAAGTGCTGTTAGCGAGCAGACCGGCGCTGTGGCACACGAGGGGTGGGTGGCCAGCACCACGCCCGGCCGCCTTTGTTTTCCCAGTGCGTCAGGTACTAATTTGAGGCTGAGTCGACCTAGGGAGGCCCAGACCGGTGCACGTACTGACACACAAAGACAGAAGTCCCCTAGGAAGCCTTTTGCGGACTGTCATCACTGAACACCACCTCTCTCTCTTCATCTGTGTCTCACCACCACTCACCACCACCACCAATCACCACCACCACCACCAATCACCACCACCACCACTCACCACCACCACCANTCACCACCATCACCACTCACCACCACCACTCACACCACCACTCACCACCACAACCACCACCACCACNACCACTCACCACNCTCACCACCACCACCACCACCACCACCACTCACCTCTCTCTCTTCACCTGTGTCTCACCACCATCACCACCATCACCACCCCAATCACCACCATCATCACCACTCANCATCACCACNCACCACCACCACCATCACCACCACACCACCACCACCACTACCACCACTACCACCACCANCACCACTCACCACCACTACCACCACCACCACCACCACTCATCACCACCACCACCACCACCACCCTCACCACTCACCACCACTCCCACTCACCACCACCACTCAACACCACCAATCACCACTCAACCCCAACTCACCACTCACCACCACCACCCCAACTCACCTCTCTCTCTTCACCTGTGTCTCACCACCACCACCACCACCACCACCACCACCACCACCACCACTCACCACCACTCCCANTCACCACCACCACTCAACACCACCAATCACCACTCAACCCCAACTCACCACTCACCACCACCACCCCACCACTCACCTCTCTCTCTTCACCTGTGTCTCACCACCACCACTCACCACCACCACCACTCACCACCACCAATCCTCACCACCACTCCACTCACCACCACCACTCAACACCACCAATCACCACTCAACCCCAACTCACCACTCACCACTCCCCACCACTCACCTCTCTCTTCACCTGTGTCTCACCACCACCACTCACCGACACACCACTCACCACCACTCACCACCCCACCACTCACTACCATCACCACCACTCACCACCACCCAACTCACCTCTCTCTCTTCACCTGTGTCTCACCACCACCACCACTCACCACCACCACTCACCTCTCTCTCTTCACCTGTGTCTCACCACCACCACTCACCACTCACCACCACCACTCACCTCTCTCTCTTCACCTGTGTCTCACCACTCACCACCACTCACCACCACCACTCACCTCTTCTCTTCACCTGTTCTCACCATCACCACCACTCACCACCACCACTCACCTCTCTCTCTTCACCTGTGTCTCACCACNCACCACCACTCACCACCACCACTCACCTCTCTCTCTTCACCTGTGTCTCACCACCACCACTCACCACCACTCACCACCATCACCACCACTCACCACCCCAACTCTCTCTCTTCACCTGTGTCTCACCACCACCACTCACCACCACTCACCTCTCTCTCTCTCTTTACCTGTGTCTCACCACCACCACTCACCACCACCACCACTCACCTCTTCTCTTCACCTGTGTCTCACCACCACCACTCACCACCACTCACCACCACCACCACGCACCACTCACCACCCCACCACTCACCACCACCACCACCCCAACTCACCTTTGGTGAGGAAGCTCCGCACGACGTTGCCGGCCAGCAGGCCGGGCTCCCGGCTCACGCCGCCCTCCCCAGACACAGCCTCGTAGAGGTCCACCATGAACTGGGCGGCCGGGTGGACGTGGAGTCGCGACCTCCACCTCCTCCACCACCTCCTCCACCTTCTCGGCGACCTCTCCCCGCTCGAGGCCGAACAGCTCTCGGAGTCTCCGCAGCGCCTCCGTCTTCATCTCGTCGGCGTCTCGCCTCGAATCATCATCATCATTCTCCATCTCCTCCACCACCACCGCCTCCTCCGCCGCCACGTGCGATTCGTTCAGATGATGACGATGACGCTGCTGCTGCTCCTGTTGATGTTGTTGTTGATGTTGTTGTTGTTGATGTTCTGCTGCTGGAGGCTCGTCATCGACTTGGTTGAGTTGGAAGAGGTGCTGGTGTCGAGCAGGTGGTGCTGGTTGTTGTTGGTGGTGGTGGTGTTGGTGGTGGCTGCTAGCGCTGCTGCTGCGTGTGGTGCTGCTTGTGGTTGTTGTTGTGTGGCTGCTGCTGCTTGTGCTGGTTGGTGGTGCTGCTTGTGGTGGTGGTGGTTGGTGGTGGTGGTGGTGTTGTTGTTGTCCACCACCACCACCCCACGTGGCAGCGCGCCACGCACAGCGCAGTTGCGAGGAGCGCCGCTAGAGTCGAGATGGCGGTGGTGGTGACGGTGGTGGCGGTGGCGACTCTCATGGCGAGAGGTCTTGGAGACCTGCTCCCTCTCTGTCCGTCTGTCTCTGTGTGTGTCTGTGTGTGTCTCTGTGTGTGTGTGTGTCTGTGTGTGTCTGTGTGTGTGTGTGTGTGTCTGTGTGTGTCTCTGTGTGTGTCTCTGTGTCTGTGTGTGTCTGTATGTCTCTGTGTGTGTCTGTGTTGAGTCTCTCTGTCTCTGTGTGTGTCTCTGTGTGTCTCTGTGTCTGTGTGGTGTCTCTGTGTGTCTCTGTGTCTGTATGTGTGTCTGTGTTTGTCACTGTGTCTGTGTGTGTCTCTGTGTCTGCCTGTGTGTGTCTCTGTGTGTGTGTCTGTGTGTCTCTGTGTGTCTCTCTGTGTGTGTCTCTGTGTGTGTCTCTGTGTATCTCCGTGGCTCTCTGTGTGTCTGTGTGTCTCTGTGTCTGTGTCTCTGTGTCTGTGTGTCTCTGTGTGTCTCTGTGTGTGTCTCTGTGTCTGTGTGAGCACCTCTCTCTCCCCGCTCTAATCTCTCACCAGGAATCTGCGTGCACTACGATACCTCGTGTCCCCCTAGACGAATGTGCGGCAGGATGCCGGGTGCCCTACCTGGGCACGAGAGTGTATTGGCTGGTCCAGGACACACACATGGAACTACCGCTGGGTCTGTCCCCCAGTATTTATATGTAGAATGTGTAACAATACGAGTGTCTTGTATGTTAGTCTGTGTGCGAGTGTATGAGAGTGTATGTGAGTATGTGTATCAGTCTGTGGTGAGTCGAGGGAGCTTGCAATCCTCTGTGATGCCGCGTCAAATAAGCCTTGGGGTCTGATCAGTCAGTCGTGGTCGTGGTGGTGGTGGTCGAGGTTGATGCTGGATCTGTCCACGTTTATACCCGTGGCCTCGGTAAGCCTCTATATATACATACACACACGTGTGTGTGAACACACACACACACACANGTGTGAACACACACACACACNACGTGCGCGCGTGTGTGTGTGTGTGCACAGTCCACTGGCTCGTGTTTGCGTGGGGCTGAGAAGGAACTCCGATATAATTATCTGTAAAGAGGAAGACAACAGCAGAGGTATCCCCCTCCCTTGGTCGTGTTAGCAAGACCACCACCACCACTACCACCACCACCACCACCACTACCACACCACCACCACACTTTGACTATACCACCACACCACACACCACCACCACCTANCACCACCACCCCCACANTACACCACNACCACCACACCACCTACTACACCACCACCACCACTACCACAACCACCACCACCACTACCACCACCACCACCACTACCACAACCACCACCACTACACCACCACCACCACCACTCACCACCACTACCACCACCACCAACCACCACACCACAACACCACCACCACCACACTCCACACCACTACCACTCACCACCACACCACAACCACCACCACCAAACCACCACCACTACCACCAACTACCACCACCACCACTACCACAACCACCACCACTACCACAACCACCACCACCACCACCACCACCACCACCACCACCACTACCACCACACCACACCACCACCACCACACCACCACCACTACCACTACCACCACCACCACCACTACCACCACCACCACTACCACCACCACTACCACAACCACCACCACCACCACCACTACCACAACCACCACCACCAACCACCACCACTACCACCACCACCACCACTACCACACCACCACCACCACCACCACCACCACCACCACCACCACTACCACTACCACAACCACCACCACTACCACCACCACACCACCACTACCACCACCACACCACCACCACCACCACCACCACCACTACCACACCACCACCACACTACCACACCACCACCACCACCACCACAACCACCACCACCACCACCACTACCACCACCACTACCACTACCACCACCACTACCACAATCACCACCACCAACCACCACCACTACCACAACCACCACAATCACCACCACCAACCACCACTACCAACCAGTGCCGCTAGTTCGGGACTGTAGTCGCGTTTGTTGTTGCGAAGTTGCCCTAAATATAAATAAAAACACGTTGATATTAAAACACAATTATGTTTTACTTGCACCTTGTGTTTTTTTAATTTGCTATACGGCCAGATAGTACGACAAATCGCTACCATTAAAAACCCGGTCGTTAGTAAAAGTCGAAGCGGTATAGTACTATAGCGACAGAGCAAGTGCAGAACCACTGGACCGGAATTGATAGCTTAAAAGCGTTTAGCGCGGGGCCCTTGAAAGTGTAGTAGCTACTACTACACATGTAGCAGCTACTACATGTGTAGTAGTAGCTACTACACTACACACACAGACACACACACACAGACACACCAATACCAATACAGCCGCCATTCTCCACGAAGTGATGGTGACGTCACCACGCGCCTGTGCCAGGCTAGGTGCACTTCGAGGCTATCACGTGAAGTGTCGAAGGTTCGCTGCTGACAGGAGTCACGGGGCAAACCCAGGTGCCACGGGTCGACTGACTGAGATGACTGGCTGATGCACCACCTGTGCCCCTACTGTGCCAACTTGCTGTGCTTTATCCGCCCGGCGCTCCGCTCGTTGTTGTGAGCGTCGCTCCTCCGCCTCCGTTGTTGTTGGAGGCGACTGCCTCCAACTGCCCAGTAGCGTCCTTCATGAGCCTCCTCTACTGAGGCCGATCTTGACACCGCTGGTACCGGTCATCGGCAAGTCCACTCAGCTCCACGTCCTCCTGTACCACATCACTCCATCTCTTCTCTAGCCCGTGCCGCGCCCGTTTAGCCCCTCGATCCGGCCGAAAGCTGTTTAGGCATGCGGTGGCTGGGCATGCGGGCTACATGGCCCAGCCAACGCAGCCTTGCCTGCCGGAAGAGCTCACCGATGGAACTTTCGAGGATTTGTGAGCTCCTCACACAATCCAGCCTGCAGGTTAAACCCATAATGGATCGTAGGCAGACCAGCCTGAATGTTTCTAACCGGCGAAGATGCTCCATTAGGGGGGTCCACGTTTCGCAAGCGTAGAGAAGGGAGGGAATGACCGTGGCCGAGAAGACCCGAAGCTTCGTGCGGAGCGACAGACCAGGCAGCTTCCACACAGCGTTACGCAACCGATCGACTGATTCTGAGTGAGACCTCTGCTGTTAAACCAGAGCCGGTCATGAGCACAATGCCCAGATAATCGTCACTGATGTTGGCCGTGAGCGGGAATCGAACTCGGGTCGCCGGTTCGTAGCGCAGCGTAGCGCTAACCACTACACCACCGCTCCCCACACACACACATGTACACACACATACACAAACATACACACACATACACACAGACACACATACAAACGTACATACACACACATACACACGTACACACACATACACACATGCACACACGTACACACACACACATACACATACAAACATACACACACATACACACACGTACATACACACACATGCACACACATACAAACACATATACACACACACATACAAACATATACACACATACACACACAAACACACGTACACACACACACGTACACACACACATACACACACATACACACACACATACACACACATACACACACATAGACACGTACACACACACACGTACACACACAAACATAAACACATACATACACACACGTACACACACACACGTACACACACAAACATAAACACATACACACACAAACACATACACACACACAAACACGTACATACATACACACACGTACACACACATCCACATATAACAGACTGTCGGGCAAGTGCTGCGGACAGCACAGTCTGTGGCGAGCTATACGGGTGACCTTTAGCTGTTGCTGCCCCCGCCACCCTGCCCCAACGCGTGCCCATCCGCTGCCCCTGGGGGAGCCATCAGCCCCCGCGGGGCAGCGAAAGCGCCGATGATTGTCTCCAGGGGCGTCTCGCGGCCGGGGGCCATTAGCGGATTAGTAGGAGCGAGTTGACGAGTCGTGTGGGATGTGTTTAGTCAGCTGGTGAGTGGGTGAGTGGGGTGAGTGGGTGAGTGTGAGTGAGTGGGTGAGTGGGTGAGTGAGTGGGTGAGTGGTGTTGGTGAGTGGGTGAGTGGGTGAGTGAGTGGTGAGGTGAGTGAGTGGGTGAGTGAGTGAGTGAGTGGGTGTGGTGAGTGGGTGAGTGAGTGGGTGTTGGTGAGTGGGTGAGTGGGTGTGGGTGAGTGGGTGAGTGGGTGAGTGGGGGTGAGGTGAGTGAGTGAGTGGGTGAGTGGTGTNGGTGAGTGGGTGGGTGAGTGGGTGGTGANTGAGTGGGTGAGTGGGTGGTGGGTGGGTGTTGGTGAGTAGGTGAGGTGAGTGAGTGGGTGAGGTGAGTGAATGGGTGAGTGGTGAGTGGGTGTGGTGAGTGGGTGGGGTGAGTGGGTGTTGGTGAGTGGGTGAGTGGGTGTTGGTGAGTGGGTGGGTGAGTGGGTGTTGGTGAGTGGGTGAGTGGGTGAGTGGGGGTGAGTGGGTGAGGTGAGTGGGTGAGTGGGTGAGTGAGTGGGTGAGTGGGTGTTGGTGAGTGGGTGAGGTGAGTGAGTGAGTGGGTGAGTGAGTGGATGAGGTGAGTGAGTGGTGAGTGAGTGGGTGAGTGGGTGTTGGTGAGTGGGTGGGTGAGTGGGTGTTGGTGAGTGGGGTGAGTGGGTGAGTGGTGTTGGTGAGTGGGTGTTGGTGAGTGGGTGAGTGGGTGAGTGGGTGTTGGTGAGTGGGTGANTGGGGTGTTGGTGAGTGGGTGAGGTGAGTGGGTGTTGGTGAGTGGGAGAGCGAGTGGACGAGTCGTGTGGGATTTGTTTAGTCAGCTGGTGAGTGGGTGAGTGGGTGTTGGTGAGTGGGTGAGTGGGTGTTGGTGAGTGGGTGAGTGGGTGAGATGAGTGGAGGGGTGAGTGAGTGGGTGAGTGAGTGGATGAGTGGGTGAACGAGTTGACGAGCGTGTGGGATTTGTTTAGTCAGCTGGTGAGTGGGTGAGTGGGTGTTGGTGAGTGGGTGAGTGAGTGGGTGTGGTGAGTAGGTGAGGTGAGTGACTGGGTGAGGTGAGTGGGTGAGTGAGTGGGTGTGGTGAGTAGGTGAGTGAGTGACTGGGTGAGGTGAGTGGGTGAGTGAGTGGGTGTTGGTGAGTGGGTGGGTGAGTGGGTGAGTGAGTGGTGTTGGTGAGTAGGTGAGTGAGTGACTGGGTGAGGTGAGTGGGTGAGTGAGTGGTGTTGGTGAGTGGGTGAGGTGAGTGGGTGAGTGAGTGGTGTTGGTGAGTGGGTGAGGTGAGTGAGTGAGTGGGTGAGGTGAGTGAATGGTGAGGTGAGTGAATGGGTGAGGTGAGTGAGTGGGTGAGTGAGTGAGTGAGTGGTGAGGTGAGTGGGTGAGTGGGTGAGGTGAGTGAGTGGGTGAGGTGAGTGAATGGATGAGGTGAGTGAATGGGTGAGGTGAGTGAGTGGGTGAGTGAGTGAGTGAGTGGGTGAGGTGAGTGGGTGAGTGGGTGAGTGGTGAGNTGAGTGAGTGAGTGGGTGAGGTGAGTGGGTGAGTGGGTGAGGTGAGTGAGTGGGTGAGGTGAGTGAATGGATGAGGTGAGTGAATGGGTGAGTGAGTGAGTGGGTGGGTGAGTGAGTGAGTGGGTGAAGGTGAGTGGGTGAGTGGGTAGGTGAGTGAGTAGGTGAGGTGAGTGAATGGATGAGGTGAGTGAATGGGTGAGGTGAGTGAGTGGGTGAGGTGAGTGAGTGAGTGGGTGAGGTGAGTGGGTGAGTGGGTGAGTGAGTGGGTGGTGAGTGAGTGAGTGAGTGGGTGAGGTGAGTGAGTGGGTGAGGTGAGGTGGGTGAGGTGAGTGAATGAGTGATGAGTGAATGGNTGAGTGGGTGGGTGAGGTGAGTGGGTGAGTGAGTGGGTGAGTGGGTGAGTGAGTGAGTGAGTGGGTGAGTGTGTCTATGTGTTAGGTGCTCGCTAACAGCCCCACCACTCTGTCAAAGCTACACGGCGGATAATTGTCTCTGTTTCGTCTGTGTCAGCGAGCCGATGATTGCCTTCAAGCAGGAGGAGGTGTTCCGGCCGGTTGAGAGAAAGCGACAGGCCGTACATCCAACATCGGAGGAAGAGGAGGCTTACCGCAGCCTTCGCTCGGAGGTTCGGAGATCCGTGAGGCACAGCAAGGATGGACAGAGGTCACGGATTTGCCGAGGAGATGGAATCTGCCTCAGTGGCTCGCGATCACAAATCGACAGTTTAATTACATCGAACAAAGTTAATTCCTTTACACTATGAGACACCTCCTTTACCAGTGGCGAAATATAGTAATAGGGTTTTTACCCGTTCAACTGGTACAAAAACTGACACCTTTATACAAGGCATCATGTTTGCAATAACCACAACACAGGCAGTCAAAATGCAAACAAAAGACTTGTCTGTAGTTTTCTGGTTAGATTTTATGTCGCTATTTCATTATACCTGATGATGATTGCTTGTGTTGCAATCGAAACGTCGTAATATGCTATTATTTATTATTTTATCTTTAGACGTGACTTAACCGAAAGAACCAAATAATAACTCTGGTGATGATAATGTATGCACTGCCCTTGAAGTTGATTGGTCCACACCCGAGACAGGCAACGAATCAGTCGAGCGGCATTATCTTTTCATCGGCTGCGCAACGCTGTGTGTGGAAGCTACCTGGTCTGTCGCTCCGCACGAAGCTTCGGGTCTGCTCGGCCACGGTCATTCCCTCCTTCTCTACGCTTGCGAAACGTGGACCCCCTAATGGAGCATCTTCGCCGGTTAGAAACATTTAGGCTGGCCTGCCTACGATCCATCTGGGTTTAACCTGCAGGCTGGATTGTGTGAGGAGCTCACAAATCCTTGAAAGATCTGGGCAAAGTCCCATCGGTGAGCTCCTCCGGCAGGCAAGACTGCGTTGGCTGGGTCATGTAGCCCGCATGCCCAGCCACCGCATGCCTAAACAGCTTTTGTTTGGCCGGATCGAGGGGCTAGACGGGCGCGGCACGGGCTAGAGAAGAGATGGAGTGATGTGGTACAGGAGGACGTGGAGCTGAGTGGACTTGCCGATGACTGGTACCAGCGGTGTCAAGATCGGCCTCAGTGGAGGAGGCTCGTGAAGGACGCTACTGGGCAGTTGGAGGCAGTCGCCCTCCAACAACAACGGAGGGCGGAGGAGCGACGCTCACAACAACGAGCGGAGCGCCGGGTGGCTAAAGCACAGCAAGTTGATACAGTAGGGGGCACAGGTGGTGCATCAACCAGTCATCTCGGTCAGTCAACCCATAGCACCTGGGACTGTCCCGGGACTCCCTGCCAGCAAGCGTGCAACACTGCACGTGGTCTCAAAGTGCACCTAGCCTGGCACAGGAGCCACGGTGACGTCACCATCACTTAGTGCGGAATGGCGGATATTGGTGTGCGTATCTGTGTGTGTGTGATCTGTCTGTGCGTGTGTCTGTGTGTGTCTGTGTGTCTGTGTGTGTGTCTGTGTGTGTGTCTGTGTGTGTGTTTGTCTGTGCGTATGTCTGTGTGTGTCTGTGTGTGTGTGTATCTGTGTGTGTATCTGCGTGTGTCTGTGTGTGTCTGTGTGTGTATGTGTGTCTGTGTGTGTGTCTGTGTGTGTGTCTGTGTGTTTATGTGTATCCGCGTGTGTACGTGTGTGTATGTGTGTGTGTGTGTATGTGTGTGTACGTGTGTGTGTGTGTCTGTGTGTATTGGGCTCGTGTCTGAGAGGAGGGGGGAGGAGGGGGAGGAGCACTGCCATTGTAATGCTGATGACAAGGACGCGGCACGGGCGGAGGTCATTCAGCCAATCAGCTTCCTGTGCTTCACAGTGCACCTAGCCTGGCACTGCCCGGCTAGGTGCTCGCGAACAGAACTCTCTACCTAAAGAACAAAGACAAAGATCCCCCGTATAGCCTTAGCAGACTGTTGGGGCAAGTGCTGTTTGCGAGCACCTATGAAGGCCGGCACGGTACACAAGGGGGTGGGTGGCCAGCACCACGCCCGGCCGCCTTTGTCTCCCCAGTGGCGATGTTCACACACCGCACCGGGTACTGATTTGAGGCTGAGTCGACCTAGGGGAGCTCCAGGACCGGTTCAGATAATCGTGGTGTTGGCCGTGAGCGGGAATCGAACTTGGTCGCTGGGTTCGTAGCGCAGCGTAGCGCTAACCACTACACCACCGCTCCCCACAGACAAAGACACACCTCAGTTTAACACGAGGGAGGCTTTCGCGACCAATATTATTCATAATCAACGTTTTTGGGTCAGATGGCGTTATTTATAAATGTGTCGTAACCCTCCACCACCCGACACGGCCAATCAGCAAAAAAAAAGTGTCACGTTGACAAAAGACAAAATAGTTCACTGCTTTAGCCCCCACACCGGTGTGTGTGTTGAAGCCACAACATTTACAATTTGAGTTGTACGACGTTTCGCTGGTAATTGCATCCAGCATCATCGGTCAATTCGCAAGCGAAACGTCGTACTACTCAAACATTGTAAATGTTGTGGTTTCACGCTTCAACACACCGGTGGGCTAAAGCAGTGAACTATTTATCTTTTGTCAACGTGACACTTTTTTACTGTTTGGCCGTGTCGGGTGGTGGAGGGTTACGACACATTTATAAATAACGCGATCTAAACCCACAAACGTTGATTATGAAAGACACCTACACACTCAAACTCACTCACTCACTCACACACACCTACATACTCACACGCGCACACACTCCCCCCCACACACACTCCTCCCCCCACACATACTCCCCCCACACACTCCTCCCCCCACACACACTCCCCCACACTCTCCCCCACACACAACCCCCACACACAACCCCCACACACACACCCACTCTCTCCCACACACTCCTCCCCCCACACACACTTCCCCCCCCACTCTCCCCCCCCACTCTCCCCCCCCACACACTCCCCCCCTCCACACCCCCCCACACACTCCCCCCCCACACACACTCCCCCACACTCTCCCCCCCACACTCTCCCCCACACACACCCCCCCACACCTACCCACACTCCCCCCCCACACACACACCCCCACACACTCCCCCCCACACCTACCCACACTCCCCCCCACACACACTTCCCCACACTCCCCCCCCCNACACACACTGCCCCCCACATCCCCCCCCCNACACTCACTCTGCTATTGACACGGATCGCGTCCGACTTGCCTTTGGTGAAGAGTCACCTCACCTCGCCTCCTATTGGAGGTGGGGGAGTCAATCTGGTGGGGGAGGGGCGGGGTGGGGGGGGCGGGGTTGGGGGGTGGGCAACGTGGAAGGCCCCGGCCACAAAACGTCGTGAATCTCAATGGGCCTTCACCTGAATAAACACGGCGCAAGTTTCAATAGGGAACCCACCACCACCACCTGCTCCAATACGCCGGTGGTGGGTGCTGCAGTCAGCTCCTCGGTGCTTTAGATGATGGTACGCACACACACACGCCACGCACACGCACACACCACACACACACATGCACACACACACACCACGCACACGCAAGCACACACACACATNCACACAGACACCATGCACACACACACCACACACACAGCACACACCACACACACCACGCACACACACATACCTTGCACACACACACCACGCACACGCACTCCATGCACACACACACAGACCATGCACACACACCACGCACACACACCATGCACACACACGACACGCACACACACACCATGCACACACACAGACCACGCACACACACACCATACACACACACACCACGCACACACACACACCATGCACACCACACGCCATGCACACACACACGCCACGCACACACACCATGCACACACACACCATGCACACACACACAGACCATGCACACACACACCATGCACACACACACAGACCATGCACACACACACCATGCACACACACACACAGACCATGCACACACACACACAGACCATGCACACACACACCACGCACACACACACGCCACGCACGCACACACCACGCACACACACCACGCACACACACCACGCACACACACACCACGCACACACCACGCACACACACACACCACGCACACACACACCACGCACACACACNACACACACCACACACACACACGCACACACCACGCACACACCACNCACACACACACACACACCACGCACACACACACCACCACACACCACACCACACACCACCACATCACCACCACACACACACACACCACACACACACACACCACCACACACACCACACACACTACACACACACTACACACACACCACGCACACACACACCACGCCCAACCGCCTTTGTCTCCCCAGTGGCGTGCTTACGCAACGCACCAGGTACTCATTTGAGGCTGAGTCGACTTAGGGGAGGCCCAGGACCGGTTCAAATATCGTCACCGGTGTTGGCCGTGAGCGGGAATCGAACTCGGGTCGCCGGGTTCATAGCGCAGCGCAGCGCTAACCACTGCACTACCGCTCCAAAAAGATACAAAGATCCCCCATATAGCCTTAACAGACTGTAGGGGCAAGTGCTGTTAGCGAGCACCTATGAAGGCCGGAACGGTACACGAGGGGGTGGGTGGCCAGCACCACGCCCGACCGCCTTTGTCTCCCCAGTGGCGATGTTTACACACCGCACCAGGTACTCATTTAAGGCTGAGTCGACCTAGGGGAGGCCCAGGACCGGTTCAGATAATCGTCACTGGTGTTAGCCGTGGCGGGAATCGAACCCGGGTCGCCAGGTTCATAGCGCAGCGCGCTAACCGCTACACTACACACAGACACACGTACACGTGTAACGTGGTGTACACACGCGCCCGTTTTATTTTATTTTGACCCGCTCGCTCGCTCGCTCGCCCACTCGCTCGCTCGCTCACTCATCCACCCGCTCACCCGCCCGCTAACTCGCTCACCCACCCGCTCACTCGCTCACCCACCCGCTCACTCGCTCACCATTTTGCTCACCCTCTCGCTAACCCGCCCGCTCAGTCGCTCACCCACTCGCTCACTCACTCACCTACTCGGTCATCTACGCGTTCACCCACG
Organism: Lethenteron camtschaticum; assembly: GCA_018977245.1. Lineage (NCBI taxonomy): Eukaryota > Metazoa > Chordata > Hyperoartia > Petromyzontiformes > Petromyzontidae > Lethenteron > Lethenteron camtschaticum. The sequence goes on along the minus strand of WFAB01001418.1, from coordinate 176,289 downwards.
CGCTCACCCACTCGCTCACCCACCCGCTCACTCGCTCACCCACTCTCTCACTCGCTCACCCACTCGATCACGTTCGCTCACCCGCTCACTCACCCACTCGCTCACTCGCTCACTCGCTCACCCATTCACTCGCCCACTTACTCACCCATTCACTCGACTCACCCACCCATTCACCCACCCACTCACTCACCCACTCACTCACCCATTCACTCGCGCACTCACCCACTCGCTCACCCACCCATTCACTCGCCCACCCATTCACTTGCCCACTTACTCACCCATTCACTCGCCCACTCACCCACCCAATCACTCGCCCACTCACTCACCCATTCACTCGCCCACTCACCCACCCACCCAATCACTCGCCCACTTACTCACCCATTCACTCGCTCACTCACCCACCCAATCACTCGCCCACTCACTCACCCATTCACTCGCCCACTCACCCACCCACCCAATCACTCACTTACTCACCCATTCACTCGCTCACTCACCCACCCAATCACTCGCCACTCACTCATTCACTCGCCCACTCACCCACCCATTCACTCGCCCACCCAATCACTCGCCCACTTACTCACCCATTCACTCGCCCACTCACCCTCACTCGCTTCTCACTCATTCACGCCCACTCACCCACCCATTCTCACCCACCCATTCACTCACCCACTCACTCACCCACCCATTCACTCGCCCACTCACTCACCCACCCAATCACTCACCCACTTACTCACCCATTCACTCGCCCACTCACCCACCTATTCACTCACCCACTCACTCACCCACCCAATCACTCACTCACTCACCCACCCATTTACTCGCCCACTCACCCACCCATTCACTCGCCAACTCACTCACCCACCCAATCACTCGCCCACTTACTCACCCATTCACTCGCCCACTCACTCACTCACCCACCCATTCACTCGCCCAATCACTCACCCACCCAATCACTCACCCACTCACTCACCGACCCATTCACTCGCCCACTCACTCACCCACTCACTCACCCACCCAATCACTCACCCACTCACTCACCCACCCAATCACTCGCCCACTCTCACCCATTCACTCGCCCACTCACCCACCCATTCACCCACCCACTCACTCACCCACTCACCCGCCCATTCACTCGCCCAATCACTCACCCACTCACTCACCCACCCAACCACTCACCCACTCACTCACCCACCCACTCACTCACCCACCCACTCACTCGCTCACCGCTGGTCATTCGCAGAAGAATGCTCACCACCCAGCTTAGCTCATTACATAATCGGCCCGCTGCTCTTAAATCCATTTGCCAGGATAATGCTCCATCAGTGGTCAATCTCGTCTGCCTAACTGCTCTCCCTACCCTCCTACCCCCAACGTGGTTCTGAGAAAGCAATGGTTACGAATAATGAACAACAACATCATCATGAGACCTCCCTTGCCAGCATCAAAATATCAGAAAAGGTTTCATAACGAAACCTTTTGCAAGGAATCCTGTCACTGCATTAACCACATTTACTCGTGGTGAACATGCAAACGCAAACACGCTCTGGTAGTATGAAGAATTGTCTTTAATAACACTGGTCAACAAAAAGGCCTAGACTTTTGCAGCTTTTTTAGACTAATTTCAGGGTGCTGATTCCAAATCTGATTACATATTTATTTTTCTCATTTTTATGCTATCGGCACACCCCATTTTCATTGATTTTACCCGAAATTAACTCCGTCACTTATGATTGCAAGTTGTTGCGAGTCAGTGACTGCTTTAGTGTTAAAACGTGGCGCTGTATTTTTAGGATAGTGTGTTTATAATATCATTTCATGTAGATATCCACATTTATTTAATATTTTTCTTCCGCAGTTTTTATTGAAAATGCAATATTTGATATCTCGAAAACCTGATGTGATAGACAAAAACTGATGCCAGATTTGGAATCAGCACCCCAAAATTACCTTAAAACCGTTGGAATACCTTATGCCAGAAAAAGTGTGTTGACCAGTGTAACGTCCCTAGGTATGTTACTGCATTGCCTTTGAAACTGATTGGTCCACGCCAGAGACAGCTTTCTTTAGAGCCAAGTCTCACTAACAGCGTGAGGCCAACGCCAAAAGGCGAAGACAGCACAAGGGCAATGCCACCTCAGGTGATGAAACAGGGCTGTCGGAAAGACAGCGTCTTAATGAACACTGCTAAGCGTGGCAGCGTATTTTAAGCCGGGTGGGAGGAGAGAGCCTTGACAAAAGAGTTGATATGCAAACGCCTTGTTTATGATAATTGGTTTTTTACCCTTCTATCTGGCAACAAAACTGACACCTTTTTTTACAAGGAGTCATGTTTACATAGACCACAATACCTGCAGTCGTAATGCAAACAAAAACATAACTCTGATAATGTGCACTGTCCTTGAAGTTGATTGGTCCACACCCGAGACAGCTTTCCTTAGAGCCTAGTCTCATATGGTGTTGGACCAAATGACGCCAAAATGTTTTTTGTTTGCATTCCGACTGCAGGTATTGTGGTCTATGCAAACATGACTCCTTGTAAAAAAGGTGTCAGTTTTGTTGCCAGATAGAAGGGTAAAAAAACAATTATCATATTTTACTGGCAAATGAGGTTCCAATGGTGCCTTTGTTTTATTTTTATTGTTTTATTATTTCCCTTCTACAACAAANGTGAGGGGTGAATAAAAGAGGTGTTGCAAGCGATGTTGGGAACCCAAACGGGACTTTATATGAAAACCACACCGACAAAAAACATTAACAATGTACGGTATATACAAAACCGACTGATCGGGCAACTAAACGAAGCACACGAATTACAATTAAAGACGTGTTCAAAAACTAAAAACAGCACACACACACTATGAGACATCTCCTTTACCAGTGGCAAATTATAGTAGTAGGTTTTTACCCTTTCAACTGGTACAAAAAANCTGACACCTTTATACAAGGCATCATGTTTGCAATAACCACAACACAAGCAGTCAAAATGCAAACAAAAAGAAACAACTCTGATAATGATATGCAACTGTTCTTGAAGCACACACATCCCTGATGTACCAGACTACCCATCTATAGGATGGTACCGATGGAAAGATGGGTGGTCTGGGTACTCAGGCTTGCCCTCCCGACTCTGCAACTGCAGGCTTGTCCCATAAGTCTGGAATCATGGGGATGGAAAATAACGAATTCACAATTCCTGGTCATCGGATCGTACGTCTAGGGCCTGCGTGGAATGGCCAGCGGCAAGCCCCTCCGATCTCACACCATGGGACTTTTTTAAAATCCTTTATATTAAGTTCGCTTGCTTGCTTGCGTGCTTGCTTGCTTGCTTAGGACCGTGCAAATCTTTCCTCGTTTTTAACCACTTCCCGTGATCCAATCGAGCTGACATTTTGCACACAGACTCGTTGTGCGAGACAATTAATGTTCGTGAAAATTTTTTTCCAAAATTTTACACTGTTTAGGGAAAACAAATTAAATATTTAATTACCAATTGTTAATGGTGGCAGACAATCATCTGACCCATAGGTGGCAGCCATCTCAAGCCAGAGGACGAGAGGACTCTCGCCGCCACGCATATAAAGGATTTATAGTGAAAAACTTTGTTTTTACGGGTTATACTTATTTGTCATCTCTGGGGTCACTTGAAGGCGTCGTTTCCAATGTCGTCTCTTTCAAAATAAAAAAAACGCGTCTCAAGGTAGCCGATAAAACCGATAAAGCCGTGCCGAGCCGGAGGCGTTTTTGCACGGAGGTAACAGCGGCACAGCGCAAGAAAGTCACGGTGAAGAGGGGTCACGGGAGAGGGGTCGCGGGGAGAGGGGTCGTGGGGAGAGGGGTCGTGGGAGAGGGGTCGCGGGGAGCGGTGGCGCAGCGGTGAGCGCCACGAACCTGGCCGCCGCGGGGTTCGATCCCCGCTCACGGCCAGCGCCCGGCGATGATTGTCTTCGCCGGTCCCGGGCCTCCGCTAGGTCGACTCGGCCACAAATGAGTTCCCGGTGCGGTGGTGTACCGCGTACTACCGGCGGGTTCCGGCGTATTCCCGCGTTGGAACCGAACGCCGCGTTCTCGTCGGTCCGCACCGCCGCGTGCGTCGGCGCGACGGACGCCAACGAGGTCCTCGACGTGGGCCTTCAAGGGGAAAATGATAGAAGGTTGCGGGCGACGTTTCAGGCAACGGCCCTTCGCCACGGCACACAGAGAGAGGCCAGAGTGGCGACGTTGATCGGCTTCCTTGTGGCTCCCAAGTGGCTCCGTCGAGGCTCCGTCGAGGCTCGTCGTGGCTCTGGCATGGCTCCCAAGTGGCTCCCAAGTAGCTCCCAAGTGGCTCCCAATGTGGCTTCGAAGTGGCTCGCTCCGGCGGCTCCCCCCATAGCTGCCGCCATCACCACGTGTCCGTCAATCACGTGTCCACTACTGCCCCACGTGGCCGTCATCGCCACCACGTGTCCACCACTGCCACCACGTGGCCGCCATCGCCACCACGTGTCCACTACTGCCCCCACGTGGCCGTCAATCACGTGTCCACTACTGCCCCCACGTGGCCGCCAATCACGTGTCCACTACTGCCCCACGTGGCCGCTCACCGCCACCACGTGGCCACTACTGCCACCACGTGTCCACTACTGCCACCACGTGTTCACTACTGCCCCCACGTGGCCGCTCACCGCCACCACGCGTCCACTACTGCCACCACGTGTCCACTACTGCCACCACGTGTCCACTACTGCCCCACGTGGCCACTACTGCCCCACGTGGCCACTACTGCCACCACGTGGCCCCTCACCACGTGTCCACTACTGCCCCACGTGGCCGCTCACCGCCACCACGTGGCCGCCACTGCCCCACGTGGCCACTCGCCTAGGCGCAGCCACAGGCCCTGATGACGAGCACTGCGTGGGGCTCCCGTGCCGCGGGTAGAGGAGGCGCGTCTCCACCTCCACGGCCACGCAGTCGCCCGGGCAGTCGCGCGCGCTGCAACAAAGCAAAGGCAAAGGTCCCCCGTATAGCCTGGACAGACTGGTGGGGCAAGTGCAGCACCGACGTCACCGACATCACCTTCATTAGCAACACCATCCATCACCACCTACCATCACCACCACCTTCATTACCACCACCATCACCACCACCACTACCAACACCATCATCATCACCAATCATCACCATCACCACCACTACCACCACCGACATCACCTTCATTACCATCACCGATACCATCACCATTACCAACACCATCACCACCACCTACCATCACCACCATCACCACCACTACCACCACCGACATCACCTTCATTACCATCACCACCACCACCAATCATCATCACCACCGCCGACACCACCACCATCACCACTATCAACACCATCACCACCATTATCATCACCACCGCCACACCATCACCACCATCAACACCATCATGGACACCACCACCGCCATCACTAACAACACCATCACCACGACCACCAACATCGCCACCACCATAATCACCACCAATCATCACCACCGCCACCACACCATCACCACCAACCATTACCAACACCATCTTCACCAAAGACAAAGATCCCCCGCGTAGTCTTATCAGGCTGTTGGGGCAAGTGCTGTTAGCGAGTAACAGCAGCACCCTATGAAGACTACCGGCACTGTGACACACACAGAGGGGGTGGGTGGCCAGCACCACGCCCGGCCGCCTTTGTCTCCCCAGTGGAGATGTTCACTAACACGCACAGCAGCGGGTAACTCTTTTGAGGCTGAGTCGACCTAGGGGAGTAGGGCCTAGGACCACGTTCAGATAATCGCTGTCACTGGTGGTGGTGGTGGCCGTGAGCGGGAATCGAACTCGGGTCGCCGGGTTCGTAGCACAGACAAAGACAAAGACCCCCGTATAGCCTCTAACAGGCTGTCGGGGCAAGTGCTGTTAGTAGCCAGTAGCAGCAGCACCCGATTGCACACACAGAGGGGGTGGGTGGCCAGCACCACCACGCCCGGCCGCCTTTGTCTCCCCAGTGACGATGTTTACTAACACGCACAGCACCGGGTAACTGATCTGAGGCTGAGCCGACCTAGGGGAGGCCCAGGACCACGTTCGCTGTCGACTCGGGGTCGCTGGGTTCGTGGCGCAGCGCGTCAACCACTGCCCACCGCTCCCCATACTCAGACATCGTCCATTGACAAAGGTAAAGATCCCCCGTGTGGCCTGCATCGACTTTTGGGACAAGTGCTGTTCCTGAGTGAATCGAGTGAGTGAACGACTGAGTGAGTGAATGAGTGAACGAGTGAACGAGTGAGTGAACGAATGGGTGAATGAATGAGTGAACGAGCGAGTGAACAAAGGGGTGAAGAATGAGTGAACGAATGGGTGAACGAATGGGTGAACGAATAAGTGAATGAGTGCATGAGTGAACGAATGGGTGAACGAGTAAGTGAATGAATGATTGAATGAGTGAGTGAACTAACAGGTGAATGAATGAGTGACTGAATGATTGCACGGATGAGTGAACGAATTGCTGAATAAGTGAATGCATGAGTGAACGAATAAGTGAACGCATGAGTGAACGAACGGGTGAGGGAATGAGTTGGATGAATGAGTGAACGAATGAGTAAATGTTTGAGTTAATGAACGAGTGAGTGAACTAACAGGTGAATGAATGAGTGACTGAATGAATGTACGGATGAGTGAACGAATTACTGAATGAGTGAACGAATAAGTGAACGCATGAGTGAACGAACGGGTGAGGGAATGAGTTGGTTGAATGAGTGAATGAATGAGTAAATGTTTGAGTTAATGAACGAGTGAGTGAACTACCGGTGAATGAATGAGTGACTGAATGATTGCACGGATGAGTGAACAAATTACTGAATGAGTGAACGATGAGTGAACGAACGGGTGAGGGAATGAGTTGGATGAATGAGTGAGCGACTGCCCACCTGCACGCAGTGCCGGGGAGCTGTGGACAGGAGCCACGCACTGCCCCACGTCAATCTCCTGCACCACGTGGGGCACGGGGGGGGCACGGGGGGGCACAGAGGGGGGGGGNCACAGGGGGGGGCACAGAGGGGGGGGGGNCACGGGGGGGGGGCACAGAGGGGGGGGGGNTTAATGGACGCGTGGTGGCCAGCAGCACTTGCCCCAGCAGCCTGCGTGCGACTACCCGGGTGGTCTTTGTCTTTGTGTGTGTCTGTGTGTGTGTCTCTGTGTGTGTCTCTGTGTCTGTGTGTGTCTCTGTGTGTGTGTATGTGTGTGTCTCTGTGTGTCTTGTGTGTGTGTGTGTGTCTCGTGTGTGTGTGTGTGTGTCTGTGTGTATCTGTGTGTGTGTGTGTGTCTGTGTGTGTCTCTGTGTCTGTGTGTCTGTGTGTGTCTCTGTGTGTCTGTGTGTGTGTCTGTGTGTGTCTGTGTGTGTATGTGTGTATGTGTGTGTCTGTGTGTGTGTCTGTGTCTGTGTGTCTGTCTGTGTGTATGTGTGTATGTGTGTGTCTGTGTGTGTGTCTGTGTGTGTGTGTGTGTGTGTGTACCAGCACGCGCTCGCTCAGGCTGCCGTCGTGCGCGCGCGCCACGCTCGCGTGCTGCTCCGCGTAGCGCGCGCGGTAGCACGCGGTCGAGGTGGACGACGAGATGGACGACGACGAGGTGGACGAGGTGGAGGTGGAGGTGGCCACGCGCGTGCACGCCTCGGTCACGCGCACCACGGCGAGCCGCGCGCCCGGCGCGCGCACCGCCTCCTCGCGCCAGCGCGCGGGCACGCACGCGCCCGCGTCTGTGGACAGACAAAGGTGCCACCGTCCCCCAGGTAGCCTTTAGACTCTCGAGGGGCAAGTGCTACGTCAGCAACCACGCACGCCCGGCCGCCTTTGTCTCTCTCCGTCGGCTACACACAAAGACAAAGACCCCCGTGTAGCCTGTAACAGGCTGTAGGGGCAAGTGCTGTTAGCGAGAAGCGCCCTGTGAAGGCTACCGACACTGTAGTCACACACAGATACATACACACAGACACACAGACAGACACACAGACACACACACAGACACACACACAGACACACACACATACACACACACAGATACACACACAGACACACACAGATACATACACACAGACATACAGACAGACACACAGACACACACAGACACATACACAGATACACACACACAGATACACAGACACACACACAGATATAATAGACACACACACAGATATACACACACAGATACACACACACAGACACACACAGATATATACACACACACAGACACACACACACAGACACACACAATACCGGCACTGTGGGCACACACACAGAGGGGTGGTATGGCCACCACCACCACCACCACGCCCGGCCGCCTTTGTCTCTCCCTGGGTGGCACTGCCTGGGGAGGGAGCATCGAGTGATCAGAGCGGGCGGCGGGGAGGGAGGGAGGGAAACGAGAGGGAGGGAGGAGAGGCAGGGAGGAGGGGGAGGAGGGAGGGAGGGGGGGAGAGGAGAGAGGGGGAGGGAGGCAGAGGGGAGGCAGGGAGGGAGGGTGAGGCAGGGGGGAGGGGGAGGAAGGGAGAGGAGGGAGGGAGGGAGGGAAGGGGGAGGAGGCAGGGAGGGATGGGGAGGCAGGGGGGGAGGGAGGAGGCAGGGAGGGAGGGGAGGAAGGGAGAGGAGGGAGGGGGGGTGGAGGGGGGGGAGGAGGGGAGGGAGGGGGGAGGCGGCGGGGGGGGGGAGAGGGGAGGGAGGGGGAGCGGGGAGGGAGGAGAGACTTTCGCAGGGAGAGAGACAGAGAGAGACGGGGGGGGGGGGGTATCCAGGGTCACCGCCCTCCTGGCCTCGTGGTGGTTGTGAGGCGGCTCTCTGCTCGAGGGAGTGACCCCCTCTCGCCCCCCCCCCCCACGTGCTTGTGGAGTCTGCGTCGTCTTCTCCCCGGCACGGCCTGCCACAGCTGTGAAGCCCTCATCAGTGCCCCTACCTCACTACACTATACACTACACTATACACTACTATACACTACACTACTATACACTACACACTATACACCACTACTATACACTACACTATACACTACACTATACACTACACTACTATACACTACANTATACACTACACTATACACTACACTATACACTACTACACTACTATACACTACACTACTATACTACACTATACACTACACTATACACTACACTATACACTACACTACTATACACTACACTACTAACACACTACACTACACTACATACACTACACTAGTACACTACACTATACACTACACTACTACACTACACTACTATACTACACTATACACTACACACTATACACTACACTATACACTACACTATACACTACACTATACACTACACTATACACTACTATACACTACACTATACACTACTACAAACCTGTCAACCCCTTAGCAGTGCCCTGCCTCACTAGACAGACCAACTCAGACCTCACCGTTCACCCCGTGGCCCTCACCAATCTCAAAGTTAATTTTACAAATCCCATCACAGCGAGACAACGGACAGACACCTGTATTATACTGGTCAACACACTTTTCTGGCATAAGGTTTTCCAACGGTTTTAAGGTAATTTTGGGTGCTGATTCCAAATCTGGCATCAGTTTTTGTCTATCACATCAGGTTTTCGAGATATCAAATATTGCATTTTCAATAAAAACTGCGGAAGAAAAATATTAAATAAATGTGATATCTACATAAAATGATATTATAAACACACTATCCTAAAAATACAGCACCGTATTTTAACACTGAAGCAGTCACTGACTCGCAACAATTTGCAATCATAAGTGACGGAGTTAATTTCGGGTAAATATCAATTAAAATGGGGTATGCCGATAGCATAAAAAATTAACCCGTAAAAACTAAGTTTTTCACTATAAATCCTTTATATGCGTGGCATCGGTTTTTATTATTCATTTCTGTTTTTCTTGAGTAAGAGTTACATTTTTATCATATTGGTATTTTAAATTAAATATGACATTTTTTTTCACGAAAATAAATTGTCTCGCACAACGAGTCTGTGTGCAAAATGTCAGCTCGATTGGATCACGGGAAGTGGGTTAAAAAACGACCGAAAGATTTGCACGGTCGTAAGCGCGCAAGCAAGCGAACTTAATATAAAGGATTTAAAAATGAGATGTGATAGAGCAAATCTGAGATCAGATTTGGAATCGGCACCCTGAAATTAGTCTAGAACAGCTGCAAAAGTCCAGGCCAGAAAAACAATGTTTTTTTGTTGTTGGCCAGTGTTATTTAATGTTAATTTTGGAGCTTTCGTGACTGCAGGAATTTTCTTTGGTTCTTTCGGTAAAGTCACGTATAAAGATAAAATAATAAATTAAATATAGCATATTACGACGTTTCAATTGCAACACAAGCAATCATCATCAGGTATAATGTGCTCTCTCTCTCTCTGTGTATCTTTATGATGTCTGTCCACTTATATGTCTGTCTATAGTTTTCTGCTCAGATTTTTGTTGCTATTTCTTTTACACCTGATGATGATTGCTTGTGTTGCAATCGAAACGTAGTATGCTATTATTTAATTTATTATTTATCTTCAGACGTGACTTTACCGAAAGAACAGTGTTATTTATTTAGCTACCCGTATGGACCTGCAAACTCAATTTCCGTGCACGAGTACAGGTGGTGGGGGGGGNTGATGGACCGTGTGGATTGACAGCTGTAGCCGTGAGCCTTAACGAATACAGCCACTGGCTTTTGGAGGAGGGTGAGAGATGAGGATGAGGGGGTGGGAGTGTTTTTCCTAACCCGCCACATTGCCCCTAACTCCCCCGGCCCTCCCCCGTAAATAAGCATCAGCATGGGACGCAAACTCATCCGTTTCCTGCCCTCCTGTGAGGCTGGTAATTAAAGCAGCTGGTGGCAACCACCACTACCACCACCACCACTCCACCCCCCAGCTCCCTGCAACAACCACAACCCTCGGCTACCCCAGCATTCTAATCAGCACGGATCAACACTCTATCCAGCCATTCACAACTCTCGCTCTCTCCATCCCCTCCCCCTCCTCCTCTTCCTACACCGTGGGGGAGCATTAATTAGGTGAATTACGTTAATTACACTACCCACTTCGGGAACATTCACATGAGCACACAATCAACAGGAGTTTGTCTAAAGCATTACGAGCACAACGCTCACGCTGCTGCTGCTGAGCCTTAAGCGGACAATAATTAAAATTATAATCATCATCATCATATGTGTGTGTGTAGTTGCAGGTGGTGCATCAGCCAGTCATTTCGGTCATCTCGGTCAGTCGACCTGGCACTGCTGGGTTGCCCCGTGACCTCCTGCCAGCGGGCGTTCGACACTTCACGTGGTAGCCTCAAGGTGCACATGGCCTGGCACAAGCGTTGTGGTGACGTCACCGTCACTTAGTAGCGAATGGCGGTTGTTGTTGTGTATGTGTGTGTATGTGTGTGGGGAGCGGTAGTGTAGCGGTTAGCGCGCTGCGCTATGAACCTGGCGACCCGGGTTCGATTCCCGCTCACGGCTAACACCAGTGACGATTATCTGAACCGGTCCTGGGCTTCCCCTAGGTCGACTCAGCCTCAAATGAGTACCTAAACATCGCCACTGGGGAGAAAAAGGCGGTCGGGCGTGGTGCTGGCCACCCACCCCTCGTTCGTGTACCGTTCCGGCCTTCATAGGTGCTCGCTAACAGCACTTGCCCCTACAGTCTGTTAAGGCTATACGGGGGACTTTGTATGTATGTGTGTATACGTGTGTGTACGTATGTGTATATGTATGTGTATGTATATGTGTGTATATATGTGTGTGTGTAGTTGTCAACCCATACGGTTTAACGCCGATTCTTGCAACAGGGAAATTGAGTTTTGAGGTCCAATGCGGTGGTGGTGCTATGGACAGACTGCTCCCCGCCAGAGGAACGGGGAATGTCCATCACGACCTAAACTCAACTGTTATTTTAACCTTTAACAGGCGAGGGCCAATGAACTGTGTAGGTTTTTTCTTTCACGGTGTAGAACAGATGGAGATTATCCACACACGGGTAGAAGGGAGTGAGATGGAACAGATGGGGATTATCCACCACGGTGTAGAAGGGAGTGAGATGGAACAGATGGAGATTAGCCCACACACGGGAAGACGGGAGAGAGATGGAACAGATGGAGATTAGTCCACACATGGTGTAGAAGGAGTGAGATGGAACAGATGGAATTAGTCCACACACGGTGTAGAAGGGAGTGAGATGGAACAGATGGAGATTAGTCCACACACGGTAGAAGGGAGTGAGATGGAACAGATGGAGATTAGTCCACCACGGGTAGAAGGGAGTGAGATGGAACAGAGGAGATTAGTCCACACACGGGAGAAGGGAGTGAGATGGAACAGAGGAGATTAGTCCACCACGGGNTAGAAGGGAGTGAGATGGAACAGAGGAGATTAGTCCACCACGGGGTAGAAGGGAGTGAGATGGAACAGATGGAGATTAGTCCACACACGGGTAGAAGGGAGTGAGATGGAACAGATGGTGATTAGTCCACACACGGGTAGAAGAGAGATGGAACAGATGGAGATTAGTCCACACACGGTGTAGAAGGGAGTGAGATGGAACAGATGGAGATTAGTCCACCCACGGTGTAGAAGGGAGTGAGATGGAACAGATGGAGATTAGTCCACCACGGTGTAGAAGGGATGAAATGGAACAGATGGAGATTAGTCCACCACGGTGTAGAAGGGAGTGAGATGGAACAGATGGAGATTAGTCCACCACGGGTAGAAGGGAGTGAGATGGAACAGATGGAGATTAGTCCACCACGGTAGAAGGGAGTGAGATGGAACAGATGGAGATTAGTCCACCCGGTGAGAAGGGAGTGAGATGGAACAGATGGAGATTAGTCCACACACGGTGTAGAAGGGAGTGAGATGGAACAGATGGAGATTAGTCCACACACGGGTAGAAGGGAGTGAGATGGAACAGATGGAGATTAGTCCACCACGGTGTAGAAGGGAGTGAGATGGAACAGATGGAGATTAGTCCACCCANGGGTAGAAGGGAGTGAGATGGAACAGATGGAGATTAGTCCACACACGGGTAGAAGGGAGTGAGATGGAACAGATGGAGATTAGTCCACCCACGGGTAGAGGGAGTGAGATGGAACAGATGGAGATTAGTCCACCCACGGGTAGAGGGAGTGAGATGGAACAGATGGAGATTAGTCCACCCACGGTGTAGAAGGGAGTGAGATGGAACAGATGGAGATTAGTCCACACACGGTGTAGAAGGGAGTGAGATGGAACAGATGGAGATTAGTCCACCCACGGGTAGAAGGGAGTGAGATGGAACAGATGGAGATTAGTCCACCCACGGGTAGAGGGAGTGAGATGGAACAGATGGAGATTAGTCCACCCACGGTGTAGAGGGAGTGAGATGGAACAGATGGAGATTAGTCCACCCACGGGTAGAGGGAGTGAGATGGAACAGATGGAGATTAGTCCACCCACGGTGTAGAAGGGAGTGAGATGGAACAGATGGAGATTAGTCCACCCAGGTGTAGAAGGAGTGAGATGGAACAGATGAAGATTAGTCCACACACGCNGGGGTAGAAGGGAGTGAGATGGAACAGATGGAGATTAGTCCACCCAGGTGTAGAAGGGAGTGAGATGGAACAGATGGAGATTAGTCCACCCACGGTGTAGAAGGGAGTGAGATGGAACAGATGGAGATTAGTCCACACACGGGTAGAAGGGAGTGAGATGGAACAGATGGAGATTAGTCCACCACGGTGTAGAAGGGAGTGAGATGGAACAGATGGAGATTAGTCCACTCACGGGTAGAGGGAGTGAGATGGAACAGATGGAGATTAGTCCACCCACGTGTAGAAGGGAGTGAGATGGAACAGATGGAGATTAGTCCACCCAGGTGTAGAAGGGAGTGAGATGGAACAGATGGAGATTAGTCCACACACGGGTAGAAGGGAGTGAGATGGAACAGATGGAGATTAGTCCACCCACGGTGTAGAAGGGAGTGAGATGGAACAGATGGAGATTAGTCCACCCACGGGTAGAGGGAGTGAGATGGAACAGATGGAGATTAGTCCACCCAGGGTAGAAGGGAGTGAGATGGAACAGATGGAGATTAGTCCACCACGGGTGTAGAAGGGAGTGAGATGGAACAGATGGAGATTAGTCCACCCACGGTGTAGAAGGGAGTGAGATGGAACAGATGGAGATTAGTCCACCCACGGTGTAGAGGGAGTGAGATGGAACAGATGGAGATTAGTCCACCCACGGTGTAGAAGGGAGTGAGATGGAACAGATGGAGATTAGTCCACACACGGTGTAGAAGGGAGTGAGATGGAACAGATAGAGATTAGTCCACCCGGTGTAGAAGGGAGTGAGATGGAACAGATGGAGATTAGCCCACACACGGGAAGACGGAGTGAGATGGAACAGATGGAGATTATTCCACACCGGGTAGATGGGAGTGAGATGGAACAGATGGAGATTAGCCCACACACGGTGTAGAAGGGAGTGAGATGGAACAGATGGAGATTAGTCCACACACGGTGTAGAAGGGAGTGAGATGGAACAGATGGAGATTAGTCCACACACGGTTAGGAGATGGAACAGATGGAGATTAGTCCGCTCACGGTGTTTAAGGGAGTGAGATGGCTCAGATGGAGCTTAGTCCGCTCACCGTCTCGAAGGGAGTGAGATGGCTCAGATGGAGCACTCTGCCCGCTCACTGGAACTCAGCTCATGGCTCAGCTCACTGACCGCTCACTGGCTCAGCTCTGACTCAGCTCACTGGCTCAGCTCCGCTCACCTGTCTCCGAGGCCGCACATCGTCCCGGGTCGATGTCCGTCTCGATGCCCGGCCAGCCCGGGTTGTAGAGTCGCGGCGCGGGCACGCGCACGCACCCCTCGCGGGACGGGGCGCGCACGCGCAACCCTCGAGCGCGCGCACTCGCGCACGCGCGTGCCACCACCCCCACCGCCCCACCACCACCCCACCGCTCCCACCCCGGCCTGCACGCGCACCACCACACGAGAACGCGCGTGGGACGCACGCGCCTGCCCCGTGCGCCGTGACGCAGGAGGAGGAGGAGGGGTGGGGGTTTGGTGCGGGAAGCCTCCGTGCTGGTCAGTCTGTGGGAGGGCGAGGAGACATTGCGGGGTGAGGCTTGGGTAGCGTGGATACCCTGGAAGGCTCCCCTCCTTATTAATATTTCATTAATAAAATATTTATTAATAAAACTAAAACATAATAAAGTAATGTATTAATGAAATATTAATAAAATAAAACGTAATAAAAAATGGTATTAATAAAGTATTTTATTGTTTTATTTTATTATGTTATTATTATTTCCCTTCTACGTGACTTTACCGAAAAAACCAAGAAGATGAATCCTGCAGTCACGAAAGCTTCCTCCTCGTCAGGGGGAGGGGTGTGGGTTGATAGCGATGTGCATCATCATCATTATTACCATCATTATTACCATCATCATCATTATCATCATCATTACCATCATCATCACCATCATCACCACCACCATCACCATCATCACCACCATCNCCATCATCACCATCATCACCACCATCACCATCACCACCATCACCATCATCACCATCATCACCATCATCACCACCATCATCATTACCATCATCACCACCACCATCATTACCATCATCACCACCACCACCACCATCATCATCATCATGATCACCATCATCACCACCACCATCACCATCATCATCATCATGATACACCATCATCNCCACCACCATCATTACCATCATCACCACACCACACCATCACCATCATCACCACCATCATCACCACACAACGTTGGGGTCCCGCCAACCCCGCTGCAAATTTGTCAAGAAACCAAACTGCGCTCTGCAGTACAACAAAGACAAAGGTCCCCGTGTAGCCTCCAACAGACTGTGGGGCAAGTGGTGTTAGCGAATATCATCACCCTATGAAGGCTACCGGCACTGTGGCCACACACAGAGGGAGTGGTTTGTAGCACAGACAAAGACAAAGATCCCCGTGTAGCCTCTAACAGGCTGTGGGGCAAGTGCTGTTAGCGAATAGCAGCACCTATGAAGGCTACCGGCACTGTGGCCACACACAGAGGTGGGTTAGTCTGGTCAGCAACCACCACCACCACCACAACCACCACAACCACACCACCACCACCACCACCACCACCACGCCCGGCCGCCTTTGTCTCTCCCGAGCGACGTGGTGTCCACATCGCAACATCGCGCGAACACATTTGAAGAAGTGCCACCGTCAACTGCACACGCTCACCAGACGCTCCCACAGGCGCTCCAGGATCGAGGAGGACGAGGAGGAGAAGGTGGACGAGGAGGAGGTGGACGATGATGAGGAGGAGGCGCACGGCACGCGCGCGCACACGCCCGCGTCAACGCGCACGGGAGCTCCGAGCACGTCTGGAGGGACAGAGACAGATGCCACGAGGGTAGTCCTCTGTAAATACAACTCGCACTCGTTGTTGTTGGTTCTATCGGTAAAGTCACGTAGAAGGGAAATAATAAAGTAATAAAAATAAAACGTAATAAAATATTTTATTGATAAAAATTAAACGTAATAAAATTTTTATTAATGAAATATTAATACAAATAAAACATAAAATATTGTAATATTTTTATTAATATTTCATTAATAAAATATTTTATTATGTTTTATTTTCTTAATATTTTATTACGTTTTATTAACATTTCGTTAATAAAATATTTTATTACGTTTNATTTTTATTAATATTTCATTAATAAAATATTTTATTCATAAAACTCAAACAGGTTCCTACCAGTAATGGATGGCACGTGGGATGGACTTATCATGTGGCCAGGGCGCTTCTGATGAACAGAAGTATATTGTCATACTTTGGTTCTTTCGGTAAAGTCACGTAGGTAAAAAATGAAATTAAAATNAATAAAAAATAAAATAATAAGAAGCTATATTGCTCAGCGGACCTCACCTGCCAAAATAAACAATAGTTTTAATTTAAGAATAAGGGTTAACCCCTTTTTTCTGGCAACAAAACTGAAACCTTTTACAAGGAATCACGTCTGCATTAACCACAAAAAGCATACTCTGATAATATTGGTATTGTCTTTGAAGCGGAGTTATTATTTAGGTAAAATTTCGACTTAAAACTTTCGTGACTGTAGGAATTCATATGCTCGGTTCTTTCGGTAAAGTCGCGTAGATAGGAAACAAAAAAATTAAAAAATTAAATAAAATAATAAAAAATACAAATAAATGAAAATAAAAAATTTAAATGATAAAAAAAATAGAAAATAATAAAAGCATAAAACCCACGACGTTTCAATCGCAACACGTGCGGTCTTCACCTATCTACGTGACTTTGCCGAAAGAACCAAGCATCTATAGATATCAAAGGGAAATTTGTGATTATGTGTGTCTGTACGAAATGTTTAGCATACTTCCCGATATGCAACAAACTTGAAATTTGCCATGTGAGTAGCTTCCAGACTGCACACAATGCAAAACGTATATTTTAAATAATTTTTTTTTATTTTAAATAAAAATAATTTATTTTTCATTTTAAATAAAAGTAATTTTTTTTTTTACTTAAAAAAATTTCACCTACGTGACTTTACCGAAAGAACCAAAGAGTATGGTAACTACGCCTCTTCTGAGATTCTCAATTCCGGCAAGGGAGGTCCCACGATGGCATTCAATTCATCCCAACGCGTGATCGGTCTGCCCCCTGCTGGTGGGTCACGGGTAAAACGTCTGGCGAGGCCGTGACCCTCTCTGTTCAGGGCGTGAGGAACATTTTTTCTGCCAATGCCACTTGGATATTAANCACATTGTCCTGCAGAGGGAGCTGGTAGGAACGTCGGGTTGCTCGGTCAATGGCTGCAGGGTCAACGGCGGCGTGGTGTATTCCGCAAATATGCCGACTGTGAGGGCGGACACAAGCCGGCGTGAGTAGGTGAAACGTTGAGTTTTATAAGGGCACCACGGGTGACCAGCCCCTCCCCACCAGCCCCACCCACCCAGCCCCTCCCCACTCAGCCCAGCCCAGCCCACCCTCCCACTCCCCACCAGCCCCACCCTCCCCACCCAGCCCCACCTTCCCCACCCTCCCCCCCCACCCAGCCTTCCCTCCCACCCAGCCCCACCTTCCCACCCTCCCCTCCCCACCCAGCCTTCCCCTCCCCACCCAGCCCCACCCTCCCCACTCAGCCCCACCTTCCCCACCCTCCCCTCCCCACCCAGCCTTCCCNTCCCCACCCAGCCCCACCCTCCCACCCAGCCCNTCCCCGCACTACGGACGGACGGACACAATAATCCCCTGTGGGCTGGTGTAACCAGGAGGTTGCTACCAGTAGAACATCACTCGCGGCCACACAAAACGATCAACTTAAAAACCAGCCCGTTGTTATATTTGGTCAAACGTTTCATTAACTCGCCCCTAACGCGACGGGCTGGAACTGCTTCTTATTCTTAGGTTTTTTCGGTAAAGTCACGTAGATAAAACATAAAAATTAATAAAAGTAAAATAAATAAAAAATCACGACGTTTCGGAGGCAACACAAGCTTCCGTCTTCAGGGGAACCGTCACAGCCACGACAGCTGCATCAAGTGAGTACTTGTGTTGCCTCCGAAACGTCGTGATTTTTTTATTTTATTTACATTTATTAATTTTAATGTTTTACCTACACGGTGACTTTACCGACAAAAACTAAGAATATGAATCCTTGCAGTCACGAAAGCTTTAAATCTAGAATGGAACCGCTTATCTTTGGCGAGGCGTGTGATGATGTGAGCTGCTGGTGTTGATGATGTTGTTGCTGCTACTCGCAACTGCTTTCCAGGTTTGCTCCTAGATTTATTGAATTTCGAGTCCCGTCTGCAGCTGCATTGGCAGGGCCAGACCCAAATGATTTCGCGGTCTCACACGGCCCACGGGCCCTGGATGTCCCCCACCTCTGGCTACGACCTAAACACTTTGCGGGAATTCAAATTCATTGGGTCGTTCGGTAAAGCCACGAACGACCGCTATCTAGACATCTCGAGTGGTATTGGGCCTACTCTTCCACTGCTGGTGATGGAGGCCGCACACCCACGTGTACCACACACCGTATACACACACCACACACACACACGTGTACACACAGTATCACCACACGTGTACATNCACACACACACACNCGTGTACACACACACACACACGCACACACGGCACGCACACAACACGTAACACGCACACACACACGTACACACGCACACACACACGTGTACACGCACACACGNGTACACCACACACACACGTGTACACGCACACANACACGGTACACCACACACACGTGTACACAACACGGTACACAACGCACACACACACACACGTATACACACACACGTGTACATGCACAAACACGCACACACACACGTGTACACACACACACGGTACACGCACACACGTGTACACGCACACAACACGTAACACGCACACACGTGTACACGCGAACACACGGTACACCACACACGTGTACACACAACACAGTACACACACACGTACACATACACGTACACACACACTACAACACGTGTNCACACACACGCACACACACACACACACGTGACACACACGCACACACACACGTGCACACACGACACACACACGCACACACACACGCACACACACACGCACACACACACGTACACATACGCACACGTAACACGCACGTGTACACACACACACGCACACACACACACACANGCACACACACACGCACACACACACACATACGCACACACACACCACGTGTACACACACATGTGTTGTTTGCGTAACTCATGTTATCGACCTGTGGGAAGTTACCTTCGAGCGCTTCGTGAAGAGTTCCGTTTAAAATTTTACTTTTAAAGGGACGGCGAGTCATTGATACACTGTGAACACTGCGTGCGCTGTGGGTCTCTGTGNGGTGTCTGTGTGTGTNGTGAGTCTCTGTGTGGTCTCTGTGTGGTGAGTCTCTAGTGTGGTGTCTCTGTGTGTGAGTCTGTGGGTCTCTGTAGTGGTGAGTGTGTGTGCTGAGTCTGTGTGGTGAGTCTCTGTGTGTNNTGAGTCTCTGTGTAGACCGTGAGTCTCTGTGTGNTGAGTCTGTGGGTCTTGTGTGGTGAGTGTGGTGTGAGTCTCTGTGTGTGAGTCTCNGTGTGTGNTGAGNCGTGTGGTGAGTCTCTGTGTGGTGAGTCTGTGGGTCTCTGTGTGGTGAGTGTGTGTGTGGTGAGTCTGTGTGGTGAGCTGTGTGTGGTGAGTCTCTGTGTGNTGAGTCTCTGTGTGGTGAGTCTGTGGGTCTCTGTGTGGTGAGTGTGTGTGGTGAGTCTCTGTGTGGTGAGTCTGTGTGTGGCGAGTCTCTGTGTGGTCTCTGTGTGGTGAGTCTGTGGGTCTCTGTGTGGTGAGTGTGTGTGNGGTGAGCTCTGTGTGGTGAGTCGTGTGTGGTGAGTGTGTGGTGGTCTCTGTGTGGGGTGGGTCTCTGTGTGGTGAGTCTGTGTGTGTGGTGGTCTGTGTGGTGAGTCTCTAGTGTGGTGAGTCTGGGGTCTCTGTGGGTGGCTGTGTTCTCTGTGTGGTGAGTCGTGGTGTNGTGAGTCTCTGTGTGTGGTGAGTCTCTGGTGTGGTGGTCTCTGTGTGGTGGTCTCTGTGTGGTGAGTCTGTGGGTCTCTGGGGTGAGTCTGTAGTGTGTGTGAGTCTCTGTGTGGTGAGTGTGTGGTGAGTGTGTGGTGAGTCTCTGTGTGGTGAGTCTGTGGGTCTCTGGTGGTGAGTGTGGGTCTCTGTGTGGTGGTCTCTGTGTGTGGTGAGTCTCTGTGTGGTGAGTCTCTGTGTGGTGAGTCTGTGGGTCTCTGTGTGGTGAGTCTGTGTGTGGTGAGTCTCTGTGTGGTGAGTCTCTAGTGTGTGAGTCTGTGTGAAGGTGTCTCTGTGTGTGAGTCTGTGGGTCTCTGGTGGTGAGTGTAGTGTGTGTCTGTGAGTCTGTGTGGTGAGTCTCTGTGTGTGGTGAGTCTCTGTGTGGTGAGTCTCTGTGTGGTGAGTCTGTGGGTCTCTGTGTGGTGAGTCTCGTGTGGTGAGTGAGTCTGTGTGGTGAGTCGTCTGAGTGTTTGGTGGTGAGTCTCTGTGTGGTGAGTCTGTGTGGTGAGTCTCTGTGGTGAGTCTGTGGGTCTCTGTGTGGTGAGTGTGTGTCTCTGTGTGGTGAGTCTCTGTGTGTGGTGGTCTCTGTGTNGTGAGTCTGTGTGGCGCTGTTGGTCTCTGTGTGGTGAGTCTCTGTGTGGTGAGTCTGTGGGTCTCTGTGTGGTGAGTCTGTGGGTCTCTGTGTGGTGAGTCTGTGGGTCTCTGTGTGGCGCTGTTGGTCTCTGTGTGGTGAGTCTCTGTGTGGTGAGTCTGTGGTCTATGTGTGTGAGTCTGTGGGTCTCTGTGTGGTGAGTCTGTGGGTCTCTGTGTGGCGCTGTTGGTCTCTGTGTGGTGAGTCTCTGTGTGGTGAGTCTGTGGGTCTCTGTGTGATGAGTCTGTGGGTTTCTGTGTGGTGAGTCTGTGTCTCTGTGTGGTGAGTCTGTGGGTCTCTGTGTGGTGAGTCTGTGGGTGTGTGTGAATCTGTGGGTCTCTGTGTGGTGAGTCTGTGGGTCTCTGTGGGTCTCTGTGTGGTGAGTCTGTGGGTTTTTGTGTGGTGAGTCTGTGGATCTCTGTGTGTGTGTGAGTCTGTGGGTCTCTGTGGTGAGTCTGTGGGTCTCTGTGTGGTGAGTCTGTGGGTCTCTGTGTGGTGAGTCTGTGGGTCTCTGTGTGTGTCTGTGGGTCTCTGTGTGGTGAGTCTGTGGGTCTCTGTGTGGTGAGTCTGTGGGTCTCTGTGTGGTGAGTCTGTGGGTCTCTGTGTGGTGAGTCTGTGGGTCTCTGTGTGGCGCTGTTGGTCTCTGTGTGGTGAGTCTCTGTGTGGTGAGTCTGTGGGTCTATGTGTGATGAGTCTGTGGTCTCTGTGTGGTGAGTCTGTGGGTCTCTGTGTGGCGCTGTTGGTCTCTGTGTGGTGAGTCTCTGTGTGGTGAGTCTGTGGGTCTCTGTGTGATGAGTCTGTGGGTTTCTGTGTGTGAGTCTGTGTCTCTGTGTGGTGAGTCTGTGGGTCTCTGTGTGGTGAGTCTGTGGGTCTTCGTGTGTGAATCTGTGGGTCTCTGTGTGGTGAGTCTGTGGGTCTCTGTGGGTCTCTGTGTGGTGAGTCNGTGGGTTTTTGTGTGGTGAGTCTGTGGATCTCTGTGTGTGAGTGAGTCTGTGGGTCTCTGTGGTGAGTCTGTGGGTCTCTGTGTGGTGAGTCTGTGGGTCTCTGTGTGGTGAGTCTGTGGGTCTCTGTGTGTGAAGTCTGTGGGTCTCTGTGTGGTGAGTCTGTGGGTCTCTCTGTGTGGTGAGTCTGTGGGTCTCTCTGTGTGGTGAGTCTGTGGGTCTCTGTGTAATGAGTCTATGGGTCTCTGTGTGGTGAGTCTGTGGGTCTCTGTGTGGTGAGTCTATGGGTCTGTGAGTCTGTGGGTCTCTGTGATGAGTCTAAAGTGGGTCTCTGTGTGGTGATCTGTGGTGTGATGAGTCTGTAGGTCTCTGTGTGGGAGTCTGTGGGTCTCTGTGTTGAGTCTGTGGGTCTCTGTGTGATGAGTCTGTGGGTCTCTGTGTGATGAGTCTGTGTCTCTCTGTGTGATGAGTCTGTGTACAGGTGAGTGGTGAGTGTGTAGGTGAGGTGCGAGTGTGTGTACAGGTGAGTGGTGAGTGTGTGTAGGTGAGCGGTGAGTGTGTGTAGGTGATGGTGAGTGTGTGTAGGTGAGTGGTGAGTGGTGTGAGTGGTGTGTACAGGTGAGGTGTGAGTGTGTGTAGGTGAGTGGTGAGTGTGTGTACAGTGGATCACCTGTGCCCAGGTGAGTGGTGAGTGTGTGTACAGGTGAGTGGTGAGTGTGTACAACTGAGCGGTGAGTGTGTGTACAGGTGAGTGGTGAGTGTGTGTAGGTGAGGTGTGAGTGTGTGTACAGGTGAGTGGTGATACAGGTGAGTGGTGATGTGTGTAAAGGTGAGTGGTGAGTGTGTGTAGGTGAGTGTTGAGTATGTGAGTCTCTGTGTGATGAGTCTGTGGGTCTCTGTGTACAGGTGAGTGGTGAGTATGTGTGTAGGTGAGTGGTGAGTGTGTGTACAGGTGAGTGGTGAGTGGTGAGTGTGTGTACAGGTGGATCACCTGTGCCCAGGTGAGTGGTGAGTGTGTAGGTGAGTGGTGATGTGTGTAGGTGAGTGGTGAGTGTGTGTAGGTGAGTGTTGAGTCTGTGAGTCTCTGTGTGATGAGTCTGTGGGTCTCTGTGTACAGGTGAGTGGTGAGTGTGTGTAGGTGAGTGGTGAGTGTGTGTAGGTGAGTGGTGAGTGTGTGTAGGTGATGGTGGTGTGTGTACGTGAGTGTTGAGTGTGTGTACAGGTGAGTGTGAGTGTGTGAGTGTGTGTAGGTGAGTGTTGAGTCTAAAGTGAGTCTCTGTGTACAGGTGAGTGGTGAGTGTGTGTAGGTGAGGTGTGAGTGTGCCAGGTGAGTGGTGAGTGTACAGGTGAGTGGTGATGTGTGTACAGGTGAGTGGTTAGTGTGTGTAGGTGATAGTGAGTGTGTGTACAGGTGAGTGGTGAGTGTGTGTAGGTGAGTGGTGAGTGTGTACAGGTGAGTGTGAGTGTGTGTACAGGTGAGTGGTGAGTGGTGAGTGTGTAGTGAGTGGTTGTGTGTGTAGTGATGGTTGTGTAGTGAGTGGTGTGTGTGTAGTGATGGTTGTGTAGTGAGTGGTGAGTGTGTGTAGTGATGGTGAGTGTGTGTACAGGTGGATCACCTGTGCCCAGGTGAGTGGTGAGTGTGTGTACAGGTGGATCACCTGTGCCCAGGTACACGAATTTGCTCTGCCTTTGACAGCACAGAGGTCCAGGGCTGTTCCACCTCGTACCTGCACCACGTGACGACAAAAACAATCACAGATAGTCCCCGAGTTACGACGCGTCGATTTACGATATTTCGATCTTACGATGGCGATAATCGATACGACAAAATTTGCCATCAACAACCCTTAGACATCGTTCAAGTATGCGGACGACGGACAGAATCTTGGTGAGTACAGCACAATACGATGCGTTACGATACGGTCAATGCATGTTAAAAGTTGTTGTTGTTCATAGCAGATAGGATTGTTTCCCTGAAACACATTCCTCCTGCAGAGGGAGCTGGTAGGAACGTCGGGTTGCTCGGTCAATGGCCCGCAGGGTCAACGGCGGCGTGGTGTATTCCGCAAATATGCCCGACTGTGAGGGCGGACACAAGCCGGCGTGAGTAGGTGAAACGTTGAGTTTTATAAGGGCACCACGGGGTGACCAGCCCCTCCCCACCCAGCCCCCACCCAGCCCCACCCCCCACCCAGCCCTCCCCACCCAGCCCCTCCCACTCAGCCCCACCCTTCCCACCCTCCACCCAGCCCCATCCTCCCCACCCAGCCCCTCCCCACCCTCCCTGCTGCTGCTGTATATTTGGAATCTGTGTCTCTCTCTCTCTCTCATCATCATCACGGTGGCGATGAGATGTTGACTACCTCGCTTGGTCTACAGGAGGTCGTGGTTCAATCCCGACCCTGACGACGCCTGCTGCTGCTGTAAATTTAGTGCTTTTTCGCTGATGCTGCTGCTGATGGTGATGCTGATGATGATGCTGCTGCTGCTGATGATGATGATGATGCTGCTGCTGATGATGATGCTGCTGCTGATGGAGATGATGATTTTGATGATGATGATGATGTTGATGATGATGCTGCTGTTGGATGCTGCTGATGATGCTGCTGCTGTTGATGATGTTGATGATGTTGAACTCACCTCCAGGTCTCGCGGCGCTTAGAGTCGTGACGATGCTGATGATGATGCTGCTGCTGATGATGATGCTGCTGATGATGATGCTGATCATCTCTGGGATTAGAAGGCAGCGCATCGTCCAGCAGTGGAGAGAGAGTGGAGAGAGTGTGGGGGGAGAGAGTGGGGGAGAGAGAGTGGGGAGAGGGGAGAGAGAGTGGGGGAGAGAGTGGGGGGAGAGTGGGGAGTGGTGGGGAGTGTGGGGAGTGGTGGGAGTGGTGGGNAGTGGTGGGGAGTGAGTGGGAGAGAGTGTTGAGAGAGTGTTGAGAGAGTGTTGGTAGAGAGTGTGGTGAGAGTGTTGGGAGAGTGTGTTGGTAGAGAGTGTTGGTAGAGAGTGTTGGTAGAGAGTGTGGTGAGAGTGTTGGGAGAGAGTGTTGGTAGAGAGTGTTGGTAGAGAGTGTGGTGAGAGTGTTGGGAGAGTGTGTTGGTAGAGAGTGTTGGGAGAGAGTGTTGGTAGAGAGTGTTGGTAGAGAGTGTGGTGAGAGTGTTGGGAGAGAGAGTGTTGGGAGAGAGAGTGTGTGTGGTGTAGAGATAGTGTGTGTGGAGTAGAGTGTGTTGGTAGATATAGTGTGTGGTGTGTAGAGTGTGTGGCGTAGAGTGTGTTGGTAGAGATAGTGAGTGTGGTGTAGATTGTGTGGAGTAGAGTGTAGTGAGTGGTGTAGAGAGTGTGTGTGGTGTAGAGTGTGTGTGGTATAGAAATTGAGTGTGGTGTAGAGTGTGTGTGGTATAGAAATTGTGTGGTGTGTAGATTGTGGTGTAGATTGTGGTGTAGAGAGTGTGTGGTGTAGATTGTGGTGTGTAGAGATAGTGTGTGTGTAGATAGTGTATGGTGTAGAGAGTGTGGTATAGAGATTGTGTGGTGTGTAGAGAGTGGTGTAGATTGTGGTGTAGAGAGTGTATGTGGTGTAGATTGTGGTGTATATATTGTTGTGGTGTAGAGTGTGTGTGGTATAGAGATAGTGTGTGTGGAGTAGAGAGTGTGGTATAGAGATAGTGTGTAGTGTGTGTTGGTATAGAAATTGTGTGTGTGTAGAGTGTGTGTGGTGTGTAGAGTGTGTGGTGTAGATTGTGGTGTAGAGAGTGTGGTGTGTAGAGTGTGTGTGGTGTATAGAGTGTGTGTGGTATAGAGTGTGTGGTGGTAGAGATAGTGTGTGGTGTAGAGTGTGTGGTGTGTAGAGTGTGTGTGGTATAGAGATTGTGTGTGGTGTGTAGAGATAGTGTGTGGTGTGTAGAGTGTGTGTGGTATAGAGATAGTGTGTGGTGTAGAGATAGTGTGTGTGTAGAGATAGTGTGTGTGTAGAGTGTGTGTGTATAGAGATAGTGTGTGTGAGAGATAGTGTGTGGTGGTAGAGTGTGTGTGGTATAGAGTAGTGTGTGGTGAGAGATAGTGTGTGGTGTGTAGAGTGTGTGTGGTATAGAGATTGTGTGTGGTGTGTAGAGTGTGTGTGGTATAGAGATAGTGTGTGGTGTGTAGAGATAGTGTGTGGTGTGTAGAGTGTGTGTGGTATAGAGATTGTGTGTGGTGTGTAGAGATAGTGTGTGGTGTGTAGAGTGTGTGTGGTATAGAGTTGTGTTGGTGTGTAGAGTAGTGTGTGGTATAGAGATGTGTGTGGTGTGTAGAGATAGTGTTGGTGTGTAGAGTGTGTGTGGTATAGAGTTGTGTTGGTGTGTAGAGATGTGTGGTGTGTAGAGTGTGTGGTGTGTAGAGTAGTGTTGGTGAGAGTAGTGTGTGGTATAGAGTTGTGTGTGGTGTAGAGTAGTGTTGGTGGTAGAGTGTGTGTGGTAGAGAATTGTGTTGGTGGTAGAGTAGTGTTGGTGTGTAGAGTGTGTGGTGTGTAGAGTAGTGTGTGGTGGTAGAGTAGTGTGTGGTATAGAGATGTGTGTGGTGTGTAGAGATAGTGTGTGGTGTATAGAGTGTGTGTTGGTAGAGATAGTGTGTGGTGTGTAGAGTGTGTGTGGTATAGAGATAGTGTGTGGTGTGTAGAGTGTGTGGTGTATAGAGTAGTGTGTGGTGTGTAGAGTGTGTGGTGTATAGAGTAGTGTGTGGTGGTAGAGTGTGTGTGGTATAGAGTAGTGTGTGGTTGAGAGTGTGTGGTATAGAGTAGTGTGGTGGTGGTAGAGTGTGTGTGTATAGAGATAGTGTGTGGTGTGTAGAGTGTGTGTGGTATAGAGATAGTGTGTGGTGTGTAGAGTGTGTGTGGTATAGAGTAGTGTGTGGTGTGTAGAGTGTGTGTGGTATAGAGATAGTGTGTGGTGTGTAGAGTGTGTGTGTATAGAGTAGTGTGTGGTGTGTAGAGTGTGTGGTGTATAGAGATAGTGTGTGGTGTAGGTGTGTGTATAGAGATAGTGGTTGTGTGGTATAGAGATTGTGTGTGGTGTGTAGAGTAGTGTNTGGTGGTAGAGTGTGTGTGGTATAGAGTTGTGTTGGTGGTAGAGTAGTGTTGGTGGTAGAGTGTGTGGTGGTAGAGTAGTGTTGGTGGTAGAGTGTGTGTGGTAGAGATAGTGTTGGTGGTAGAGTGTGTGGTGGTAGAGTAGTGTTGGTGGTAGAGTGTGTGGTGGTAGAGATAGTGTTGGTGTGTAGAGTGTGTGGTGGTAGAGTAGTGCTGGTGTGTAGAGTGTGTGGTGTATAGAGNTAGTGTTGGTGGTAGAGTGTGTGGTGGTAGAGTAGTGTGTGGTATGAGNTAGTGTGTGGTGNGTAGAGTGTGTGTGGTATGAGTAGTGTGTGGTGTGTAGAGTGTGTGTGGTATAGAGATAGTGTGTGGTGGTAGAGTGTGTGTGGTAGAGTAGTGTGTGGTGGTAGAGTGTGTGTGGTATAGAGTTGTGTTGTGGAGTCGCGAGTGGTGGATCAGTCTCCTTCTCACGCCGCTTATAGCGGCAGTGCCACTCAGAGGGGGGGGGGGGGGAGACGGCGGGGGGCAAGGGGCGGGGCGGGGGCAAGGGGCGGGGCGGGGGGTCGGCGCTTTGAAGTTGTCTCNGCGGGGGGCGGGTGGCGGCGGGTGGTGGGGGTGTCTGTGGGGAGACACGGGGGTGGTGGTGGTGGTGGTGGAGTGGTGGTGGAGGTGGAGTGGTGGTGGTGGTGGTAAAGGTGGTGGTGGTGGTGGTGGAGGAGGTGGTGGTGGTTGGTGGTGGTGGTGGTGAGNTGGTGGANGTGGTGGAGGACTGGTGGTGGTGGTGGTGGTGGTGGTAAAGTGGTGGTGGTGGTGGTGGAGTGGTGGAGTGGTGGTGGTGGTGGTGGTGGAGGTGGTGGTGGTGGAGGTGGTGGTGGAGGGTGGTGGTGGTGGTGGTGGTGGAGTGGTGGTGGAGTGNTGGTGGAGGTGGAGGTGGAGTGGTGGTGGAGTGGTGGTGGTGGAGTAGTGGTGGTGGTGGTGGAGTGGTGGTGGTGGTGGTGGAGGACTGGTGGTGGAGGATGGTGGTGGCGGTGGAGTGGTGGTGGAGGTGGTGGAGGACTGGTGGTGGTGGTGGTGGAGGTGGTGGTGGTGGTGGGTGGTGGTGGTGGTGATGGTGGAGGTGGTGGTGGTGNAGGGGGTGGGTGGTGGTGGTGGTGGAGNTGGTGGTGGAGTGGTGGTGGTGGGGTGAGNTGGTGGTGGTGGAGGTGGTGGTGGTGGCGGTGGTGGCGGTGGTGGAGGTGGTGGTGGTGGATGTGGAGGTGGAGNTGGTGGAGTGGTGGTGGAGGGTGGTGTTGGTGGTGGTGGTGTGGAGTGGAGNTGGTNTGGAGGTGGTGGTGGTGGTGGTGGTGGTGGTGGTGGTGNTGGTGGTTGTGAGNTGGTGGAGGTGGTGGAGGTGGTGTGGATGGTGGTGGTGGCGGTGGTGGCGGTGGTGGAGGTGGTGGTGTGGAGGTGGTGGTGGAGAGGNGGTGGTGGTGGAGGTGGTGGAGGTGGTGGAGAAGGTGGTGGTGGAGAAGGTGTGGTGAAGGTGGTGGTGTGGAGAAGGTGTGGAGGCGGTGTGGTGGTGGTGGCGTGGTGGTGAAGGTGGCGGTGGTGGGGGAGGTGGTGGTGGTTTAGACTGCGGGGTGCGACTGGGTGGAGCTGTCACTCACCCACCCACTCACTCACACACACACACCCACACACTCACTCAGTTCAGTCACTCACACACTCATACAATTACCCACTCACTCACACACTCACACTTACACCCACNCACACACCACTCACACACTCACTCACACACTCACTACTCACCCACTCACTCACACACTCACTCACTCACACACTCACTTACTTACTCACCCACTCACTCACACACTCACTCACACACTCACAACCCACTCACTCACACACTCACCCACTCACTTACTTACATACACTCACTCACCACTCACTCACTCACACACCCACTCACTCAACCACACACACTCACTCAACTACACACTGACTTACACTCACTCAACCCACTCACTCACCCACTCACTCACACACTCATTTACCTACTCATCAACCCACTCACGCTCACCCACTCACTCACCACTCACTCACTCACAAACTCAGTTTATGTATTAGGTAGAGCGCTGTGAGCCATTCGGCTCTTGAATCGGCTGCAACCGCAACAAACAAAAAACAAAAACATGAACAAGTGACTATGTTCAAACAGCAAATCCAGGAAAAAACTGCAAAGTCTTCCCGAAAAAACCACCGTACACCAACGCTGTGCAAAAATCCCAGTGGGATGCAAGTCAAACAAAAACAACAACAACAACAACCACAAGACAACTTAGATTAAAGCCATCATTCGAACTCCGTACTACAACAAACAAACATGGCCAAACCAAAAAACTTTTCGAAATCACCAAAATAAAGCCATAAGCAGTGATCATAGGAACTGTGACCGGAATTTCACAATAAACGACATAAACAACATGTACCACCCAACCCTGTAGCCAATCAACTCATGTACTCACTCACACACTCACCCACCCACTCACCACTCACTCACACAACAACAACCGCCATTCGCTTGTGCCAGGCTGGGTGCACGTTGAGGCCACGTGAAGTGTCGAACGCCCGCAGCAAACCCAACAGGCGCCACGGGTCGACTGACTGAGATGACTGGCTGATGCACCACCTGTGCCCCTACTGTGCTAACTTGTTGTGATTTAGCCACCCGGCGCTCCGCTCGTTGTTGTGAGCGTCGCTCCACCGTCCTCCGTTGTTGTTGGAGGGCGACTGCCTCCAACTGCCCAGTAGCGTCCTTCACGAGCCTCCTCCACTGAGGCCGATCTTGACATCGCTGGTACCAGTCATCGGCAAGTCCACTCAGCTCCACGTCCTCCTGTACCACATCACTCCATCTCTTCTCTCGCCCGTGCCGCGCCCGTTTAGGCCCCTCGATCCGGCCGAACAAAAGCTGTTTGGCTGGGCATGCGGTGGCTGGGCATGCGGTGGCTGGGCATGCGGTGGCTGGGCATGCGGTGGCTGGGCATGCGGTGGCTGGGCATGCGGTGGCTGGGCATGCGGTGGCTGGGCATGCGGTGGCTGGGCATGCGGTGGCTGGGCATGCGGTGGCTGGGCATGCGGTGGCTGGGCATGCGGTGGCTGGGCATGCGGTGGCTGGGCATGCGGTGGCTGGGCATGCGGTGGCTGGGCATGCGGTGGCTGGGCATGCGGGCTACATGACCCAGCCAACGCAGCCTTGCCTGCCGGAGGAGCTCACCGATGGGACTTTGAGTGAGATGGTGAGTGGGTGGGTGAGTGAGTGAGGGTGAGTGTGGGTGAGAGGGTGAGTGTGGGTGAGTGAGAGGGTGAGTGGGTGGGTGAGAGCCACAGACGTCGCGGCGTCAGACACACACACAGACACACACACACACACACACACACAGAGCACACACACACAGACACACACAGACAGACACACACACACAGACACACACAGACACACACACATGACAGACACACACACACAGAGAGACACACACAGACACACACACACCACACACACACAGACACACAGACACACACACAGACACACATACACACAACTCACACACACAGACACACACACAGACACACAGACAGACACGCACACAGACACACACACAGACACACACACACACAGACACACACACACACAGACACACAGNCACACACACAGACACACACACACACACACACACACAGACACACACACAGACACACAGACACGCACACAGACACACACACAGACACACACACAGACACACAGAGAGACACACACACATCGAACACACAGACACACACAGACACACACACNGACACACACAGACACACACACAGACACACAGACACACACACAGACCACACACAGACACACACACAGACACACACAGACAGACGTCCCAGCCTTTCGCGGCCACAGGAGGCGCCGCGCGACCCCCACCACCCTCCCCACCACCCCCCCCACCACCCCCACTACCCCCCACCACCCCACTACCCACTGAGCTGCTGTCACGTGAAGACTACGGCTTTCACGAAGTTGTTGTTGTTCTGGAAGGGGGGGGTCTGCTGTGTCAGTCGCTCCTTCATGCGGGGCTATCACCAATGCAGCAGCAGNAGTAGCANCAGCAGTAGCAGCAGCAGTAGTAGTAGCAGTAGTAGCAGCAGTAGTAGCAGTAGTATCAGTAGTAGTAGCAGCAGTAGTAGCAGTAGTAGCAGCAGCAGTAGTAGCAGCAGCAGTAAGCAGCAGTAGTAGCAGCAGTAGCAGCAGTAGTAGTAGCAGCAGCAGTAGCANCAGCAGTAGCAGTAGCAGTAGTAGCAGCAGTAGCAGCAGTAGTAGCAGAGTAGTAGCAGCAGCAGTAGTAGCAGCAGCAGCAGTAGTAGCAGCAGTAGCAGCAGCAGCAGTAGTAGTAGCAGCAGCAGTAGTAGCAGTAGTAGCAGCAGTAGCAGCAGNAGCAGCAGTAGCAGTAGCAGCAGCAGTAGCAGCAGTAGCAGCAGTAGTAGTAGCAGCAGCAGTAGTAGCAGCAGTAGCAGCAGCAGTAGCAGTAGTAGCAGTAGTAGCAGCAGTAGCAGTAGTAGCAGCAGTAGTAGCAGTAGCAGCAGCAGCAGTAGTAGTAGTAGTAGCAGCAGCAGTAGTAGCAGTAGCAGCAGTAGTAGCAGCAGAGCAGCAGCAGAAGCANTAGAGCAGTAGCAGCAGCAGTAGCAGCAGTAGTAGTAGCAGCAGTAGCAGCAGGAGCAGCAGAGTAGCAGTAGTAGCAGCAGTAGTAGCAGCAGCAGCAGCCGCAGTAGCAGTAGCCGCAGTAGCAGCACAGTAGCAGCAGCAGTAGTTGCCAACAACAACCAGAAGTCAACAGCGTGTGTGTGTAAAGTAGTCACTTTCCAATGGCCCTTTTGATAAACAAAGGTCCCCGTATAGCCTCTAACAGCTGTTGGTGCAAGTGCTGAGNAGAGTAGCGACCTCATGCGTACCAGACGATGTAGTCAACATCTCATATCCACCGTGATGATGAGAGAGAGACGCAAACTTCAAATATACAGCAGCAGCGTCAGGGTCGGGGATCGAACTGACGACCTCCTGTATACCAGGCGAGGTAGTCTACATCTCATATCCACCGTGATGATGATGATGAGAGAGAGACGCAAACTTCAAATATACAGCANGCGTTAGGGTGGATCGAACCCACGACCGTACACCAGGCGAGGTAGTCAACAAGCCACCCGTGATGATGATGAGGAGAGACAGGCAAACTTCAAATATACAGCAGCAGGCGTCAGGGTCGGGATCGAACCCACGACCACCTGTGTACCAGGCAAGGTAGTCAACAGCTCATAGCCACCGTGATGATGAGAGAGAGAGAGACACGCAAACTCCAAATATACAGCAGCAGGCGTCAGGGTCGGGATCGAACCCACGACCTCCTGTACACCAGGCGAGATCGTCAACATCTTATAGCCATCGTGATGATGAGAGAGACACGCAAACTCAAATACACAGCAGTAGGCATCAGGGTCGGGATCGAATCCACGACCTCCTGTACACCAGGCGAGGTAGTTAACATCTCATAGCCACCGTGATGATGATGAGAGAGAGAGAGACAGACTCCAAATCTACAGCAGCAGCAGCAGGCGTCGTCAGGGTCGGGATCGAACCCACGACCTCCTGTACACCAGGCGAGGTCGTCAACATCTCATAGCCAGCGTGGCGGGCTTGGCCGAGCAGATGTTGTTGGCCAGGGCTCCCCTCGTAGCTGGGGGTGGTGGGGGGTGGTGGGGGGTGGGGGTGTATCTCCGCCTTCCGAGTTAATTATCGTGTCTCTCCGTCTCTCACTTGAGCGCCACCCGTGGAGCGAGGCGTCAATTAGAGCGGAGACTCAAAGTGGGGCCCACCCCGACACCACCAGCACCACCACCACCACCACCCNACCACCACCACACCAGCACCACCCCGCCACCACCATCACCACCCACCACCACCACCCACCCACCCCGCCACACGCCACCACCAGGACCACCCACCACCCACCCACCCGCCACACGCCACCACCCACCACACCACCACCAACCCACCACCAACCAGCACCCACCCGCCACTATCCACCACCACCAGCACCAACCACCACCTCCCACTCACCCCAACCACCACCACCACCACCACCACCACCATCACCACCACCTCCTCACTCCCACCCCCACCACCATCACCCTAACCATCACCACTACGACCACCACCACCACCATCCACCACCACCACCACCACCACCACCATCACCACCACCTCCTCACTCCCACCACCATCACCCTAACCATCACCACTACGACCACCACCACCACCACCACCACCACCACCACCACCACCACCACACCACCACCACCCACCCCACCACCACCACCACCAACCACCCACCACCACCACCACTATCCACCCCCAACCACTACTACCACCACCACTACCACCCCNACCACCACCACCCTAACCACGACCACGACCACCACGCTCCACCACCACCACCCCCACCACCACAATCACCACTCCCACCCCCACCACCCCNACCACCCCACCACCCCACCACCCCACCACCCCACCACCCCCCCACCCTCCCACCTTCACCCCCCCGCACCATTTATCGCGCTAAACGTGAGGTTGCGAAATGGCAATTCTATTGATACAAATCGCTAAATACATCCTGTGTCTGTGTGTGTGTCTGTGTGTGTGCGTGTGTGTGTGTCTGTGTGTGTGTGTGTGTGTGTGTGTGTGTGTCTGCGTGTGTGTCTGCGTGTGTGTCTGTGTGTGTGTGTCTGTGTGTGTGTGNCTGTGTGTGTGTGTCTGTGTGTCTGTGTGTGTCTGTGTGTGTGTCTGTGTGTGTGTGATGTGTGTCTGTGTGTGTGTCTGTGTGTGTGTGTCCGTGTGTGTGTGTGTGTGTGTGTCTGTGTGTGTCTGTGTGTGTGTCGTGTGTGTGTGTCAGTGTGTGTGTGTGTGTCTGTGTGTGTGTCTGTGTGTGTGTGTGNCTGTGTGTCTGTGTGTGTGTGNCTGCTGTGTGTCTGCGTGTGTGTGTCTGTGTGTGTGTGTGCTGTGTGTGTCTGTGTGTGTCTGTGTGTGTGTGTGTCTGTGTGTGTGTGTCTGTGTGTGTCTGTGTGTGTGTCTGTGTGTGTCTGTGTGTGTCTGGTGACGATTATCTGAACCGGTCCCGGGCCTCCCTAGGTGACTCAGCCTCAAATGAGTACCTGTGCGGTGTGTAAACATCGCCGTGGGAGACAAAGGCGGTCGGGCGTGGTGCTGGCCACCCACCCCTCGTGTACGTTCCGGCCTTCTAGGTGTCGCTAACAACACTTGCCCCTACNGTCTGGTAAGGCTATACGGGGATCTTTGTCTGTGTATGTCTGTGTGTGGCCTCAAGGTGCATGCCTGGCACAAGCGTCNTGGTGAGTCACCGCCAGTTAGTNGCGAATGGCGGTTTTTGTTGTTGTTGTGTGTGTGTCTGTGTGTCTGTGTGTGTGTGTGGGGAGCGGTGGTGCAGCGGTTAGCGCTACGAACCCGGCGACCCGAGTTCGATTCCCGCTCACGGCCACCGCACCACCCGTGACGATTATCCGAACCGGTCCTGGGCATCCCTAGGTCGACTCAGCCTCAAATGATTACCCGGACCGGTGTGTAAACATCGCCACTGGGGAGACAAAGGCGGTCGGGCGTGGTGCTGGCCACCCACCCCTCGTGTGCCGTTGCGGTCTTCATAGGTGCTCACTAACAGCACTTGCCCTACAGTCTGTTAAGGCTACAGGGGGATCTTTGTCTTTGTCTGCGGGAGTGCGTTGGCAGACCACGTGGCACAGCTGGTGATGCATCTGCCACTCATCATCTCGGTGCCGCGGCCTCCTGCCGGAGAGAATTCGTCACTTCACGTGGCACCTGGAAGTGCACCTAGACTGGCACAGGCGCCGCGATGACGTCACCGCCACGTGTGTGTATGTGTGGGTGTGTGTATGGGGAGCGGTGCTCGCTAACAACACTTGCCCCTACAGTCTGTCAAGGCTATACGGGGAATCTTTGTCTTTGCGGGAGCGGTAGTGTAGTGGTTAGCGCGCTGCGCTACGAACCTGGCGACCCGGGTTCGATTCCCGCTCACGGCCAACACCAGTTCCACGTCCTCCTGTACCACGTCACTCCATCTCTTCTCCAGCCCGTGCCGCGCCCGTTTAGCCCCCTCGATCCGGCCGAACAAAAGCTGCTTAGGCATGCGGTGGCTGGGCATGCGGGCTACATGACCCAGCCACGCAGCCTTGCCTGCCGGAGGAGCTCACGATGGGACCCTGCCCAGATCTTTCAAGGATTTGTGAGCTCCTCACACAATCCCGACTGGTTAAACCCAGGCAGGCCAGCCTAAATGTTTCTAATCGGCGAAGATGTTCTATTAGGGTGGGGGGGGNTCCACGTTTCGCATTTGTAGACAAGGGAGGGAATGACTGTGGCCGAGAAGACCTGAAGCTTCGTGCGGAGCGACAGACCAGGTAGTTTCCACACAGCAACAGAAAATATGGCATCTGTGCAGGACCGCCCTTTCCTGAGCCCGCATTGGGGCTCCGCAAGCCTCTCCTCAGCGTGCCTGGCAAGGCGATGTTGAATAATCCTTGCCAGGACCTTGTAGTTATTACAGTCTGTGCGGTCCCCCTTCTTAAAGAGGGGGACCACCAGGGCATCCTTGCAATCCTGCGGAACCCGTCCAGTGGTCCAGACTGTTGTTATGATGTCATGTTTGGCAGTCTGTGCACAAACGCCACCCTCCCACATTATTTTGCTTGGGAGATCATCTCTGCCCGGTGCCGTTCCGGGTCTCAGACTGGATCGCCTTCAGTACTTCCTCAATAAATGGCACCTCAGCCAGCCACTCACAGGGGGTGACTTCTTCTTCCAATATGAGCACCGCAGCCTCAGCAGGGTCATCCCACTTTGTCCCACGATGTTTTCCAGGCTGAGGGATTCCCTTCCCCAGGACCTCACAGAAATGCTCAGCAAATCTGCAAACCTGTTCCTGGGGGTCGGAGATTGGATCACCGTTTTTCCCCTAATGATGGTAATAGGTGTGGCGCTGCAGGTTACTTTTTTGATGGAGTTAAAAGCGATTTGTGATCACGGGCCACTGAGGCAGACTCCATCTCCTCAGCAACCCGCGACCACCACCATCCTTGCAGCGCCTCACGGCTCTCCGAACCTCCGAGCGAAGGCTGCGGTAAGCCTCCTCATTCTCTGACATGGGATGCTGTAGACGATGAGTGGACCTGTCGCTTTTTTTCAGCCAGCCTGAACACCCCTCTGTCAGCCAGGGTCTCTGGGAGGTCTGGACCGTGTACCCAAAGCAGCCATTGCAGCTGCATGAGCCACGTCCTAAACCTCGCCCATTTCCCTCGACATCAGGGAGTGGGGGACGATGCCAACCACAGCCGCATGCGATGATGAAATTCTCGCTTGCTACTTTCATCAGATAGCTGAGACCATGCCACTATGGGTTTGAATGCGGTCCTGGGTGTACACCCACCACCGGAGTGGAAGAATGGCAGGCGCAACTTACAGATGACTAGTCGATGGTCAGAGGGCAGATCAGCTCCACAGTGTCTTGTTGTCAAGACATGGGCCTGCATCCGCTGTTCCATCACTATGTAGTCGAGCAGATGTTTTTTTTTGACCTGGCATGCATCCATGATGTTGTGTGGATGCGCCGATGCCGGAACAGCGTGTTGGTAATTACAAGCCCATGGGCTGCACAAAAATCTAGCAGCCTCCTACCGTTGTTTTTGAGCTGATCTGGCCCAAAGTAGCCTGGGGCTTACAGCTTCCCACACCTCACCACCACGCCCCATTCATTATTTTGTTCAGAAGAGCAACTCCCTGTTGTTTGGCAGTCTCCTGCCCGAGTAGAGGACTGTCCACCCCTCATGGTGGCAGGAGCCAGAGCCGGTCCACCGGACCTCCTGAATACCACAGAGATCCAGGTGGTACCGGTCCAGCTCCCAACAGAGAACTGGCAGCCTCTCATCCGCAGTGAGCGCTCGAACATTCCACGTGGCCACACGTAGTGGCTTTTTGTTGTTTCTGGAGGAGCCCCGAGGGTAACGATTCAGTCTCCTGGCTCCGCCAAATGGGGTTTGGCCAGAAGACGTCATAGACGCCTGTCCCACCGGGGCCTCCGGCACAAGCTTAATCAATGTTTTACCTCGTAGTTTCGTGTTTGTTAAATTGAAGGTGGAGGGGTTTCCAGCCCCTCGCACCCGTCCAGAGCCCCTTTTGGCCGCTGTTGTGGTTACAAATGCCATGAAGGGAGAGGCCAATCTAAGTTGGCCCTCCCCCACGACACTGCTCACCACACGTTGCCGTGGCAACACGCAACACACAAAGACAAAGATCCCCCGTATAGCCTTAAGAGACTGTAGGGGCAAGTGCTGTTAGCGAGCACCTATGAAGGCCGGAACGGTACACGAGGGGGTGGGTGGCCAGCACCACGCCCGACGCCTTTGTCTCCCTAGTGGCGATGTTTTCACACCGCACCAGGTATTCATTTGAGGCTGAGTCGACCTAGGGAGGCCCAGGACCGGTGCATATAATCGTCACCGGTGTTGGCGTGAGCGGGAATCGAACCCGGGTCGCCAGGTTCATAGCGCAGCGTAGCGCTAACCGCTACCACAGACACACACACAGCACACACACACACAGACACACACACAGACACACACACACACAGACACACACACAGAACACACACACACAGACACACACACAGACACACACACAGACACACACACAGACACACACACAGACACACACACACAGACACACACAGACACACACACACACACACACACACAGACACACACACACACACAAACGACACACAGACACACACACAGACACAGACACACACACACANACACACACACACAGACACACAAAGACACAGACACACACACAACACAGACACACACACAGACACACACACANCACAGACACACACACAGACACACACACAGACACACACACAGACACACACACACGACACACACACATAACACACACACAGACACACACACGCACACACACACACAGACACACACACAGACACACACACACGCACACAAACCACGCACACACACACACACACGCAAACACACACACATGCAAACACACACGCAACACACACACACGTAACACACACGCACACACACACTCACGCACACACACACTCACGCACGCCTACTCTGTGGACGTCTAAACAGCCCCACGTGTCTGGGCACGCGATTTGGATCGGAGCTGATCCATGCACGTTTGGGAACTCCGCGGAATTTCTCCTCCACGGAATTTCTCCTCCACGGAATTTCTCCTCCACGGATTTCTCCTCCACGGATTTCTCCTCCACGGATTTCTCCTCCACGGATTTCTCCTCCGCGGATTTCTCCTCCACGGGATTTCTCCTCCACGGGATTTCTCCTCCGCGGGATTTCTCCTCCACGGAATTTCTCCTCCACGGGATTTCTCCTCCACGGGATTTCTCCTCCACGGATTTCTCCTCCACGGGATTTCTCCTCCACGGAATTTCTCCTCCACGGAATTTCTCCTCCACGGAATTTCTCCTCCACGGGATTTCTCCTCCACGGATTTCTCCTCCACGGATTTCTCCTCCACGGGATTTCTCCTCCACGGGATTTCTCCTCCACGGGATTTCTCCTCCACGGGATTTCTCCTCCACGGGATTTCTCCTCCACGGATTTCTCCTCCACGGGATTTCTCCTCCACGGGATTTCTCCTCCACGGAATTTCTCCTCCCGGGATTTCTCCTCCGCGGGATTTCTCCTCCACGGGATTTCTCCTCCACGGATTTCTCCTCCGCGGATTTCTCCTCCACGGGATTTCTCCTCCACGGGATTTCTCCTCCACGGGATTTCTCCTCCACGGGATTTCTCCTCCCGGGATTTCTCCTCCACGGGATTTCTCCTCCACGGGATTTCTCCTCCACGCTCCACAGAATTTAAATGTTGAGCGCGTGTGTGGGCAGGAGCGGTGGCGCAGCGGTTAGCGCGCTCAGCTGCGCCGCTACGAACCCGGGGTGGGTCCCGGAGTTGATTCCAACACCGTCAGTGACAGGATTTATTTAAACCGGTCCTGGTGCCTCCCCTAGGTCGACTCAGCCTCAAATGAGTTACCTGGTGCGGTGTGTAAACATCGCCACTGGGGAGACAAAGGCGGCGGCGTGGTGCTGGCCACCCACCCCTCGTGTGCCGTTGCGGTCTTCATAGGTGCTGCTCGCTAACAGCACTTGCCCCGACAGTCTGTTAGAGGCTACACGGGGACCTTAGTCTTTGCGGGGAGCGGTGGGCAGGGGTTAGCGCGCCCCCCCACCCTGCGTCCCGAACCCAGCGACCCGAGTTTTGATTATCGCAACCAAAGACAAAGATCCCCCGTGTAGCCTCGACAGGCTATCGGGGCAAGTGCTGTTAGCACTGTAGCACACACAGAGGGGGTGGGTGACCAGCACCCCACGCCGACCGCCTTTGTCTCCCCCAGTGGCGATGTTTGCTAACACACACAGCACCAGCTAACTAATTTGAGGCTGAGTTGACCTAGGGGAGGCCCAGGACCGGTTCAGATAATCGCTGCCACTGGGTGGTGTTGGTGCCGTGAGCGGGAATCGAACTCGGATCGCCGGGTTCGTAGGTTCCTGGCCAACAGCATCAGTGGGCCCTCCCCTAGGTCGACTCAGCCTCAAATAAGTTACCTGGTGCAGTGGGGGAGACAAAGGCGGCCGGGCGTGGTGGTGGCCACCCACTCTGTGTGTGCCACAGTGCTAACAGCACTTGCCCCTACAGCCTGTTAAGGCTACACGGGGGATCTTTGTCTTTGTGTCGGGCTGCGCAGGGTGACGTAAGGGGTTGCGCTTGGACCATAGAAGTGCAGTACAACAACGTGGCTGGGGATCGAACATCACAGACCATCACAGACCATCACCATCACACACTACTCACACACCATCACCATCACACACCATCACACACCATCACTCACCATCAACATCACACACCATCACTCACCATCACACACCATCAACATCACACACC
The DNA here is from genome assembly GCA_018977245.1 of Lethenteron camtschaticum. NCBI lineage: Eukaryota > Metazoa > Chordata > Hyperoartia > Petromyzontiformes > Petromyzontidae > Lethenteron > Lethenteron camtschaticum. Next base: position 135,887 of record WFAB01001418.1, on the reverse strand, counting down.
ATCACCATCACACACCATCACACACATCACACACCATCACCATCACACTCATCACACACCATCAACATCACACACCACACCATCACACACCATCACCATCACTCACACACCATCACACACCATCACCATCACACACCATCACACACCATCACATCACACACTCACCATCACACACCATCACATCACTCANACACTCACACACCATCACCATCACACACCATCACACACCATTCACAACACCATCACCCACCATCACACACCATCACCCACCATCACACACCATCACCATCACCANCACACACACCACACACCATCACCATCACCACCTCANACACCATCACCATCACACACCATCACACACATCACACACCATCACCATCACATCACCATCACACACCATCACAACCACCATCACCACACACACTCATCAATCACACACCCACACACCANCACTATTACACACCATCACAGCATCACACACACCATAACCACCTTTCACACAATCAACATCACATACCATCACCATCACACACCACCACACACCACCACACACTCACACACACCACCACCACACACCATCCCACACCATCACACACCATCCACACCATCACACACTCCCACCACACACCATCACACACCATCACACACCATCACCATCACTCACCATCACACACCATCACCATCACTCGCCACACACACACCACATNCCATGACCATCACACACCNTCACACACCACCACACACAATCAACATCACACACCATCACCACCACCACACACCACCACACACCACCACACACCATCAACNCACACCATCAACACCACACACCCACCCCCGTAACCATCGACACACACCTCCCACCATGACATCACGCCGCCCCCACTGACCCCAGCCCCCCTCCAGCCCCCACCCTCTCGCCCCCACCACCACCCCCCACATATTTCCTCTCTCCGTGCCAAAGCCATTTCCTGTCTAAAGACACAAATTGTGAAACTTGGACTTGAGAAAACTTGGGGCACATTTCACAAACCGCTGCCAGGTCCAGTAACGCAACTCGCGGATTCGCACGTAGCACTCCATCTGTCCGTGAAGGCCACCGGGAACAAAACACTTCTTTTAGTTAACGAAATACAAATTAGTTTTGCTATCAATTTCTTTAAGAATTCAACAACAACAAAATGTAAATTGGGGAAGCTTTTCGGTCGACGGCCCTTGCACGTGGCACGCGCTCGAAGCGATGTGGACGAGATTCCGCACAAACACAAACACACACGCCGCATTGACAATTCGAGTAGCTGGCTACATTTCGGTTGCTGATGACCAACANCAACAACAAGCACATCATCATCATCAGACTTAGAATTGTGTTTCCTTCGGACTCCAGCTATTATTGGAGAGAGATGTAAAATGGGGGCTTTTTTTTCCTTCTCTGGCAAAAAAACAGGATTCATATTCTTAAGTTTTTTCGTAAAGTCACGTAGGTAAAAAATAAAATTATAAAAGTAAAATAAAATAAAAATCCGACGTTTCGGAGGCAACACAAGCCTCCGTCTTCAGGTGGAACTCACAGCAGATAGCTGTATCTTAAGCAATTAAAATTTTAATTTTTTACCTACGTGACTTTACCGAAAAAACCTAAGAATATGAATACTCAGTCACGAAAGCTTCAAATCTATAATGAAACAGGAGGTTGTTCAACACAAACAGAAGGATCGGAATGTTTATTCGGACGCAGGAGGAGGAATCCGATGATCTGTGAAGCTCTTTAGAGACAGACGCCCAGGTAGGGATACCGGGGTCAAAGGTCACACCAAATCGTACGAGATCATGTGTACGCGTCTTGTACGATGCGATCCGATATGCAGATAGATGCATGTGTAATGGCAGGGGAGTCAGCCTGCAGTGTGAGTGGACTGGTGGCCACGGGAGGTAATGACAGGGATCACCTGCAGTATGAATGGGCTGGTGGCCACGGGAGGTAATGACAGGGGAGTCAGCCTGCAGTGTGAGTGGACTGTGGCCACGGGAGGTAATGACAGGGAGTCAGCCTGCAGTGCGAGTGGACTGGTGGCCACGGGAGGTAATGACAGGGGAGTCAGCCTGCAGTGCGAGTGGACTGGTGGCCACGGGAGGTAATGACAGGGAGTCAGCCTGCAGTGCGAGTGGACTAGTGGCCACGGGAGGTAATGACAGGGGAGTCAGCCTGCAGTGTGAGTGGACTAGTGCCACGGGAGGTAATGACAGGGAGTCAGCCTGCAGTGCGAGTGGACTAGTGGCCACGGAGGTAATGACAGGGNAGTCAGCCTGCAGTGTGAGTGGACTGTGGCCACGGAGGTAATGACAGGGAGTCAGCCTGCAGTGCGATGGACTGTGGCCACGGAGGTAATGACAGGGAGTCAGCCTGCAGTGCGAGTGGACTGTGGCCACGGAGGTAATGACAGGGGGAGTCAGCCTGCAGTGCGAGTGGACTAGTGGCCACGGGAGTAATGACAGGGGAGTCAGCCTGCAGTGTGAGGGACTAGTGCCACGGAGGTAATGACAGGGAGTCAGCCTGCAGTGCGAGTGGACTGTGGCCACGGGGTAATGACAGGGGAGTCAGCNTGCAGTGGAGTGGACTGTGGCACGGAGTAATGACAGGGAGTCAGCCTGCAGTGTGAGTGGACTGGTGGCCACGGAGTAATGACAGGGAGTCAGCCTGCAGTGCGTGGACTGGTGGCCACGGAGGTAGTGACAGGGGACGTGCTCAGCCTGCAGTGTAATGGACTGGTGGCCACGGAGTAATGACAGGGGTCGCNTGCAGTGCGAGTGGACTGTACCACGGAGGTAATGACGGGAGTCAGGCCTGAATGGACTGGGCCACGGAGGTAAGCAGGGAGTCAGCCGCAGTGAGTGGACTGGTGGCGGAGTAATGACAGGGGGAGTCAGCCTGAGGCGAGTGGACTGGTGGCCACGGGTAATGACAGGGAGTCAGCCTGCAGTGCGAGTGGACTGGTGGCCGGAGTAATGACAGGGAGTCAGCCTGCAGTGCGAGTGGACTAGTGGCCACGGAGGTAATGACAGGGGCTCCTTAAACAAAGTCAGCCTGCAGTGCGAGTGGACTAGTGGCCACGGAGTAATGACAGGGAGTCAGCCTGCAGTGTGAATGGACTGGTGGCCACGGGAGGTAATGACAGGGACGTCATGCAGTGGAGTGGACTGTGGCCACGGGAGGTAATGACAGGGGGAGTCAGCCTGCAGTGCGAGTGGACTGTGGCCACGGAGTAATGACAGGGAGTCAGCCTGCAGTGCGAGTGGACTAGTGGCCACGGAGTAATGACAGGGAGTCAGCCTGCAGTGCGAGTGGACTAGTGCCAGGGAGGTAGTGACAGGGAGTCAGCCTGCAGTGTGAATGGACTGTGGCCACGGAGGTAATGACAGGGAGTCAGCCTGCAGTGCGAGTGGACTGTGACCACGGAGGTAATGACAGGGAGTCAGCCTGCAGTAGTGATGGACTGGTGGCCACGGAGGTAATGACAGGGGAGTCAGCCTGCAGTGTGAGTGGACTGGTGGCCACGGGAGTAATGACAGGGAGCAGCCTGCAGTGCGAGTGGACTGGTGGCCACGGGAGGTAATGACAGGGATCAGCCTGAGTGCGAGTGGACTGGTGGCCACGGAGGTAATGACAGGGAGTCAGCNTGCGTGCGANTGNACTGTGGCCACGGGAGTGGGGAGTCAGCCTGCAGTGCGAGTGGACTAGTGGCCACGGGAGGTAATGACAGGGAGTCAGCCTGCAGTGTGAGTGGACTGGTGGCCACGGAGGTAATGACAGGGGAGTCAGCCTGCAGTGCGAATGGACTGTGGCCACGGGAGGTAGTGACAGGGGAGTCAGCCTGCAGTGTGAATGGACTGGTGGCCACGGGAGGTAATGACAGGGAGTCAGCCTGCAGTGCGAGTGGACTGTGACCACGGGGGTAATGACAGGGGGAGTCAACCTGCAGTATGAATGGACTGGTGGCACGGAGTAATGACAGGGGAGTCAGCCTGCAGTGTGAGTGGACTGGTGGCCACGGAGGTAATGACAGGGAGTCAGCTGCAGTGTGAGTGGACTGGTGGCCACGGGGGTAGTGACAGGGGAGTCAGCCTGCAGTGTGAGTGGACTGGTGGTCACGGGAGGTAATGACAGGGGAGTCAGCCTGCAGTGTGAGTGGACTGTGGCACGGGGGTAGTGACAGGGGAGTCAGCCTGCAGTGCGAGTGGACTAGTGGCCACGGAGGTAATGACAGGGGAGTCAGCCTGCAGTGAGTGGACTAGTGGCCACGGGAGGTAATGACAGGGGAGTCAGCCTGCAGTGCGAGTGGACTAGTGGCCAAAGGGTAATGATAGCAGAGTCAGCCTGCAGTACGAATGGACTAGTGGCCAAAGGAGTAATGATAGCAGAGTCAACCTGCAGTGCGAATGGACTGGTGGCCACGGGAGGTAAAAAGCACTTACGACATTGTAGTGCGTAATGTGGCGCTGCACTCTGATTTTGTATGAGAAAACATTTATTCAAAAGTCTATTTCATTAAGTAGAACGTGTCGTCTATATTTATTTAAAGTTGCACATTTTGACGTGACGTCACATTTCTCAAACCCCCCCCCCCATCGTCACACATCGTCACAAATGTCTGACCCCCCCCCCTAGGTGCGTGACGTCATTTATGGACGGCCCCTTATATCTATGAGGATACCTTGCCTTGCCAGTATCAAATCATCGTTAACACACCTCCTGTTTCATCGCGAGAGAGGGATTACAACCCAGTCTTATATTTTTAATCATTTTAATACCGACAAAAGCGAAAAAAGGCTCCCATAGATGTAACATATTGGGTATTGCCCTGTCGAAATGACTTAAATGTAATACACCTGACGTGTGTAGTAGTGCTAGTTGTGTAAGAAGGATCACAGAGGCGCAAACACGGTGAAGGCCCCAACTGCCACGTGCTATTACCAGTCTCGGCCGCCATCTTGTCCCACCCTCTCTCTCTCCCTTCCTCCAACCTTCCATGGACCCTCCTCTCAACTTCAGTTTAGTTCATTTACATCATTAGACCTCCTTTGCCAGTACCAAAAGATAATAATAGGGGTTTTCCCATTTTTTCTGGCAACGAAACTGAAACCTTTTTACGAAGATTCATGTCTGCATTAACCACAATGCTTGCAGTCAAAATGCAAACAAAAAACAAACTATGATAAGATATCCATTGTCCTTGAAACTGATTGGTCCACACCAAGGGACGGCTTTCTTTTGAGCCTCGACCCAATTGGTGCTCGAGCAGAGGACGCCAAAAGGCGTACAGTTAAAGACACTGCCGCTATCAAAGTAATGAGGCCTGGGGTGAGCATCTACATCATTAGATCTCCTTTGCCAATACCAAAGATAATAATAGGGTTTTCCTCTTTTTCTGGCAACAAAACGTAAACCTTTTTACAAGGATTCATGTCTGCATTAACCACAATACTTGCAGTCAAAATGCAAACAAAAACATACTATGATAATATATGCATTGTGTGGACCAATCAGTTTCAAGGACAATGCATATATTATCATAATATGCTTTTTGTTTGCATTTTGACTGCAAGTATTGTGGTTAATGCAGGCATGAATTCTTGTAAAAAGGTTTCAGTTTTGTTGCCAGAAAAAAGGGGAAAAACCCTTTTATTATTCAGTTAATGTATTAGGTAACTAGCTTTAACTACCCGGCTTCACCAGGGACTTGGATTCACCACGCCCGGCCGCCTTTGTCTCCCCAGTGGCGATGTTCACACACCACACCAGTTACTCGTTTGAGGCTGAGTCGACCTAGGGGAGGCCCAGGAGCGGTTGAAATAATCGTCACCGGTGGTGGCCGTGAGCGGGAATCGAACTCGATGGGGCGAACCACTACACTACAACACGTCACTCCTCTACATGAGCGGGTCACGTGACAGATGTGACGTCACAGCTCACTTGCCGTGCAAAAANTATATGCATTAAGCTCCCACCCCCCCCCCNAAAAAGTTTATTTTTATAATGTTTGCATGATGTACAGTCTGGAAAGTACCCACATGGCAAATGTCCAGTTTGTTGCATGTCGGGAAGTACGCTAAACATTTTGAACAGACACACATATTCACAACTTAGCCTTTTAAAAATATGGAGATCGCCCTGTGAGCCATTCGGCTCTTGAATCGGGTGCAACCGCAACAAACAAAAAACATGAACAAGAAACATCTTCAAGTGACTACACGCAAACAGAAAAATCCTGGGAAAAAAAACAAGCAAAGTCTTCCAGAAAAAGCACCGTACATCAACGCTGTGTGCAAAAATCCCAGTGGGATGCAAGTCAAACAATAACTAATGCCACTTTTGTGCCTTCTCCCCCCCCCCCCACGTGTAATACACCTCGCGTGGAGTTGTGTAAGAATGATCCTATGATCACTGTTTCATTGCTTTCATGGCTTTATTTTGGTGATTCGAAAAGTGTATTGGTTTGGCCATGTTTGTTTGTTGTAGTACGGAGTTAGACTGATGGCCTTAATCTAAGTTGTCTTGTGGTTGTGGTTGTTGTTTGACTTGCATCCCACTGGGATTTTTGCAACAGCGTTGGTGTACGGTGGCTTTTTCTGCAATATTTTGCCGTCTTTTCTTGGATTTTCTGTTTTGGCTCAGTCACATATTCACTTTAAGATGTTTTTAGTTCATGTGTTTTGTTTGTTGTGGTTGCACCCGATTCAAGAGCCGAATGGTTCACAGGGCTACACCTAAAAAAATTAACCCGTAAAAACAAAGTTTTTCATTATAAATCCTTTATATGCGTGGCATCGGGGCGGCTAGAGTCCTCTCGTCCTCTGGCTTGAGATGGCTGCCACCTATGGGTCAGATGATTGTCTGCCACCATTAAGCAATTGGTAATTAATTGTCACGCACAACGAGTCTGTGTGCAAAATGTCAGCTCGATTGGATCACGGGAAGTGGGTTAAAAAACGACCGAAAGGTTTGCACGGTCGTAAGCAAGCAAGCAAGCACGCAAGCGAACTTAATATAAAGGATTTAAAAATGAACTGGAACTTGAAGAGGACAGAGGCTCAAACACACGAGGGGAAAAGGCTCCAATTGCCACGTGCAGCTACTAGTGTCGGCCGCCATCTTGGTCCCTCTCTCTCCTCCCTCGCCCCTCCCCCCTCCCTCNCCCCCCNTCGCCCCCCCTCGCCCCTCCCCCTCCCTCGCCCCTCCCCCCCTCGCCCCCCNTCCCCCCNTCGCCCCTCCCCAACCTTCCCTGGCCCCTCCCCTCCCTCCGTCTCACTCGTCCCACCGCTCCCGCTACCTGCCGTGGCTGTGACAGCCGTGACGTCACAGCTCTGCCCATTTGACGCCACGCCCACAAGGGTCCCTGCGGTGACGTCACCTCGAGCGAGCTGCTGGGAGAGGCGTGGCTTAAGAGGGGTGGGGGAGGGGCCGGGTGGGAGGGGGGTAAGGGGGTAAGGAGGAGGGGTTAGGAGGGAGGGGGATAAGGAGGGGGGTAAGGAGGAGGGGGGGGNAGGGGGTAGGAGGGAGGGGGATTAGGAGGGAGGGGTAAGGAGGGAGGGGGGGGTAAGGAGGGAGGGGGTTAGGAGGAGGGGGGTTATGAGGGAGGGGGGTAAGGAGGGAGGGGGNTTATGAGGGAGGGGGGGTTATGAGGGAGGGGGGTAAGGAGGGAGGGGGGTTAGGAGGGAGGGGGGTTAGGAGGAGGGGGTTATGAGGAGGGGGGGTTATGAGGGAGGGGGGGTAAGGAGGGAGGGGGGTTAGGAGGGAGGGGGGTTAGGAGGGAGGGGGGTTATGAGGGAGGGGGGGNTTATGAGGGAGGGGGGTAAGGAGGGAGGGGGTTATGAGGGAGGGGGGGGGGTTATGAGGAGGGGGNTAAGGAGGGAGGGGGGTTAGGAGGGAGGGGGGTTAGGAGGGAGGGGGGTTATNAGGAGGGGGGGGTTATGAGGGAGGGGGGTAAGGAGGAGGGGGGTTAGGAGGGAGGGGTTATGAGGGAGGGGGTTATGAGGGAGGGGGTAAGGAGGAGGGGGGTTATGAGGGAGGGGGGGTAAGGAGGGAGGGGGGTTAGGAGGAGGGGGGTTATGAGGGAGGGGGGGTTATGAGGGAGGGGGGGTTATGAGGGAGGTGGGGTTATGAGGGAGGGGGTAAGGAGGGAGGGGGGTTAGGAGGGAGGGGGNTTATGAGGGAGGGGGTTATGAGGGAGGGGGGTTATGAGGGAGGGGGGGNTTATGAGGGAGGGGGGTAAGGAGGGAGGGGGGTTAGGAGGGAGGGGGGTTATGAGGGAGGGGGGTTATGAGGGAGGGGGGTTATGAGGGAGGGGGGTTATGAGGGAGGGGGGTAAGGAGGAGGGGGGGTAAGGAGGGAGGGGGGGTAAGGAGGGAGGGGGGGGGTTAGGAGGGAGGGGGGGGTAAGGACGGAGGGAGGGGAGGGAGGGGGTACACGTGACCAGCCCCACCCCTCCACCACACTTTCCGTTGCTGCTGCGTGCACATTGCAGGCTGCGTGACAGACAGAGACAGAGAGAGAGACAGACAGAGACAGAGAGACACAGAGAGACAGACAGACAGAGAGACACAGAGGCACAGAGACAGAGAGACAGAGAGAGACAGACAGAGACACAGAGAGACAGAGAGACACAGAGGAGAGAGACAGAGAGAGACAGACAGACATAGAGACAGACAGACAGAGAGACAGACAGAGAGACACATGGACAGACAGACAGAGAGACAGAGAGACAGAGAGACAGACAGAGACACAGAGAGACAGACAGAGAAACAGAGAGACAGACACAGACACAGAGAGACAGACAGAGACAGAGAGACATACAGAGAGACAGAGACAGACAGAGACAGAGAGACGGCGGTGGCCACGAGATTGCCTTCTCTACAACCTGCATCAAAAGTTGCGCTCTCCAACACACACACACAGAGACATAAATACACATCATCATAGTAGTATTATTATTGTTACCGCTCTTAAAAACTCAAATCCACGGACAACTTTTTGCGACGAAGAGTTGAGAAGACCTCGCAACTCCTGACCTTCAAGCCACCACCGCCACCACCACCACCACGACTGCCACCACCACCACCACGACTGCCACCACCGCCGCCACCACCACCGCCGCCACCACCACCGCCGCCACCACCACCACAGGTAGGAGGAGGCGAGCGAAGCGAACTGGGCTGGGTGGAGGTCTCTAGCGCTGAAAAATGCTGCCAAGATTGTGGTGGTGGTGGTTGTTGTGATGGTGGTGGTGGTGTTGTGATGATGGTGGTGGTGATGACGATGGTGGTGGTGATGACGATGGTGGTGGTGATGACGATGATGGTGGTGGTGATGGTTGTTGGTGATGGTGGTGTTGATGATGGTTGTGATGATGATGGTGGTGGTCGTGGTGGTGGTGATGATGGTGGTGATGATGGTGGTGATGATGATGATGGTGGTGATGGTGAGATGGTGGTGATGATGGTTGTGATGATGATGGTGGTGGTTGTTGTGATGATGGTGGTGGTTGTTGTGATGATGATGGTAATGAATGTTGTTGATGATGGTGGTGGTGATGGTTGTGATGATGATGGTGGTGATGACGATGATGGTGGTGGTGATGGTGGTGTTGATGATGGTTGTGATGATGATGGTGGATGAGGGTGATGATGGGTGTGATGGTGGTTGTGATTATGGTGATGGTGGTAGTGATGATGGTTGTGATGATGGTAGTGATGTTGATGATGGTGGTGATGATGATGGTGATGATGGTGGTGGTGATGATGATGGTGGTAATGAATGTTGTTGATGGTGGTGGTGGTGATGATGATGGTGGTGGTCGTGGTGGTGGTGTTGATGGTGGTGGTTATGAATGTTGATGATGATGGTGGTGGTGATGGTTGTGATGATGATGATGGTGGTGGTGGTCGTGGTGGTGGTGATTGATGGTGGATGAGGGTGATGATGATGGTAGTGATGATGATAGTGATGATGATGATGGTAGTGAAGATGTTAGTGATGTTGATGATGGTGGTAGTGATTATATTTGGAGTCTGCGTCTCTCTCTCTCCACGTGCATTTCTCTCCGGGTTTCCCCAGCACATTTAGAATCAACATCACCACCACGTTTCAGAGTATTTCGCTGACTGGTGGCTTATATCAATTGTCCACGTGAATGATGACGGCAGCACACTTCGTTGAGCTTTCATTTGTGACAGCGAGGGTCGCTGCTTCGCTACAACGCAGCGCACTTGATCGCGGCAGGCTGGATGGTGGTGCCTGTTTGGGTGATGGATGCGTTCACAATTGGGGTTAATTGGTGATTAGCTTCCTTACACGGATGCAGACTGTGTGTGTGTGTAGGTGCGTCTGTGTGTCTGTCTGTGTGTGGTTACGTGTGTAGGTATGTTTGTATGTAGGTGTGTGTGTGTAGGGAGATCCTCCGGCAGGCAAGGCTGCGTTGGCTGGGTCATGTAGCCCGCATGCCCAGTTACCGCATGCCTAAACAGCTTTTGTTCGGCCGGATCGAGGGGCTAACGGGCGCGGCACGGGCTAGAGAAGAGATGGAGTGATGTGGTACAGGAGGACGTGGAGCTGAGTGGACTTGCCGATGACTGGTACCAAAGGTGTCAAGATCGGCCTCAGTGGAGGAGGCTCGTGAAGGACGCTACTGGGCACTACACTACTAAACACTACACTATACACTGCCCTATACACTACACTACTACATACCTGTCAACCCCTTATCAGTGCCCTACCTTACTACAGACCAAGTCCCATCACAAGGAGAAACACAAACAGGCACTTTATATTTGTATTATTTTGCTGCCCGTATTGAAACCGCTGTACGCCATATGGACCAGGTGCCAGCATCATGACCAACTCGGGCATTGAAGTCACCCAACAAGATGACTCTGTCCCGAGGGCCACTTTAGCCAGCATCTGTGACAGGAGGTCATAGAAGGCATCTGACTCATCGGCCTTGCCTGCATCCCTCCACGGATGTTCGTCTTCGGTGGGGGCATAAGTAACCACGACCACCACTCCTCGCCTCGGTTGATGGAAGGCGAGCCCAAAGTAGCCTGGGGCTTACAGCTTCCCACACCTCACCGCCACGCTCCCACGCCCCCTTCATTATTTGTTCAGAAGAGCCACTCCCTGTTGTTTGGCAGTTCCTGCCCCGAGAAGAGGACTGTCCACCCCTCATGGTGGCAGGAGCCAGAGCCGGTCCACCGGACCTCCTGAATACCACAGAGATCCAGGCAGTACCGGTCCAGCTCCGACAGAGGAGTGGCAGCCTCTCCTCCACATGAGCGTTCGAACATTCCACGTGGCCACGCGTAGTGGTTTTTTGTTGTTTCTAGAGGAGCCCCGAGGGTAAGGATTCGGTCTCCTGGCTCCACCAAATGGGGTTTGCCCAAGAGATGTCATAGACGCCTATCCCCCCTGGGGCCTGCGACACAAGCTTATTAATACAAATCGTCCGTCGTGGTTTAGCGGTAATTAATTGAAGTTGGAGGGGTTACACCAGCCCCTCGCACCCATCCAGAGCCCCATTTTGGTCACTGTGGTGGTCACAAATGCCATGAGGGGAAAGGCCAATCGGAATTGGCCCTCCCCCCACAGCACTGCCCACGACAGCGTTGCCCGTCCGGCACCACGAGGAGGTAGGGGGTTGTTTCTGCCACGCGGCGCCTCGCACTCTCCTCGGAGTTGTTTACACGGCTCGATCCAAACATAGGACGCAGCTTGCCATTGTCATTGGACCTGTGTACACAAAGACAAAGGTCCCTGTGTAGCCTGTACAGACTGTGGGCAAGTGCTGTTAGCGAGTAGCACCTACGAAGGCCTGTACGGCACACCAGGGGGTGAGTGGCCAGCACCACTCCTGACCACACACACACAGACAGATGCACACACAACAACAACAACCGCCATTCGCCACTAAGTGGCGGTGACGTCACCACGACGCTTGTGCCAGGCTAGGTGCACCTTGAGGCCACGTGAAGTGTCGAACCCCGCTGGCAGGAGGTCACGGGGCAGACCCAGCAGGTGCCACGGGTCGACTGACGAGATGACCGAGATGAGTGGCTGATGCACCATCTGTGCCCCCTACTGTGCCAACTTGCTGTGCTTTAGCCACCCGGTGCTCCGCTCGTTGTTGTGAGCGTCGCTTCTCCACCCTCCGTTGTTGCTGGAGGGTGACTGCCTCCAACTGCCCAGTAGCGTCCTTCATGAGCCTCCTCCACAGAGGCCGATCTTGACACCGCGGGTACCAGTCATCGGCAAGTCCACTCAGCTCCACGTCCTCCTGTACCACATCACTCCATCTCTTCTCTAGCCCGTGCCGTGCCCGTTTAGCCCCCTCGATCCGGCCGAACAAAAGCTGTTTAGGCATGCGGTGGCTGGGCATGCGGGCTACATGACCCAGCCAACGGAGCTCACGATGGGACCTTGTCCACACCTTTCAAGGATTTGTGAGCTCCTCACACAATCCAGCCTGCAGGTTAAACCCAGGATGGATCGTAGGCAGGCCAGTTTAAATGTTTCTAACCGGCGAAGATGTTCCATGAGGGGGTCCATGTTTCGCAAGCATAGAGAAGGGAGGAATGACTGTGGCTGAGTAGACCTGAAGGTTTGTGCGGAGCGACAGACCAGGTAGCTTCCACACAGCGTTACGCAACTGATGAAAATATAATGCCACTCGACTGATTCGGAGTCAGACCTCTGCTGTTAAACCGGAGCCGGTCATGAGCACACTGCCCAGTATGGAAACTCTCCACTCTCTCACAACTGCCCTATCACCAATTGGGAGTTGTGGGGGTGGAGTGTCCGATGGTATAAAATACCCAGGCAGGTGCTTAGTTTTGGTGGAGCTGATGGTAAGGCCCCACCTCTTAGTGGCACGCTCCAGTTCAGCAGCAGCGCCTCCAACTGCTCCTCTGAGTGAGCCGCAATTAACAGGTCATCGGCATACATAACGTGGTTGACCAATAGGGAGCCATCCCTTGACCACAGCCGGGCATCGATCAGCCTCCCATTGTATCTGTACCAGATGTAAATTTCCGGTACAGCTACTGAAGGCTTCACGAATACGTGGTCGAAATAGATGTTAAATAATGTTGGAGCCAAAGGACATCCCTGTCGCACCCCAAGGTGAACAGGGAATGGCTCCGACTCCCGGCCACGTAGTTTTACCCAGGCCCACTCACCATCACGAAGGTCCTTAATGATCGTGAGCAGCGGATCAGGGTCTCTGAAAGCACGAAGAACAACCCAGAGCCCAGGCCTACTGATGGTATCATAGGCTTTGACCAGGTCAATAAAGCAGAGATGTAGGTCTTGTTGGAATTCCCTACACCTCTGCTGTAGCAAATGGATAGAAAATATGGCTTCTGTGCAGGACCGCCCTTTCCTGAAACCGCATTGGGGCTCCGCAAGCCTCGCCTCAGCGTGCCTGGCAAGGCTGTATTGGATAATCCTTGGCAGGACTTTTCCCGGCACACTGAGGAGTGAGATGCCCCTGTAGTTGTTACAGTCTGTGCGGTCTCCATTCTTAAAGAGGGGGACCACCAGGGCATTCTTCCAGTCCTGTGGAACCCGTCCAGTGGTCCAGACTGTTGTTATGATGTCACGTAGGGCAGTCTGTGCACAAACGCCACCCTCCCTCAGCATTTCCTTGGGAGATCATCTCTGGCCGGTGCCTTCCTGGTCTCAGACTCTGGATCGCCTTCAGTACTTCCTCAACAGATGGCACCTCAGCCAGCCACTCACAGGGGNTGACTTCCTCTTCCAATATTTGAGGCACCGCAGCCTCAGCAGGGTCATCCCCACTTTGTCCCACGATGTTTTCTATGTGGAGGATTTTCCCTCCCCCAGGACTTCACATAAATGCTCAGCAAATCTCTAAACCTGTTCCTGGGGGACAAAGATTGGATCACCATTTTTTCCCTGATGATGGTAATAGGTGTGGCGCTGCAGGTTACTTTTTTGTTGGAATTAAAGACATTTGTGATCGCGGGCCACTGAGGCAGACTCCATCTCCTCAGCAACCCGCGACCACCACCCCATCCGTGCAGCGCCTCATGGCTCTCCGAACCTCGAGCGAAGGCTGCAGTAAGCCTCCTCATTCTCCGACGTGGGATGCTGTAGCCGATGAGAGTGGGCCTGTCGCTTTTTCTCAGCCAGCCTGAATACTTCCTCTGTCAGCCAGGGTCTCTGGGGAGGTTTTGACCGTGTACCCAAAGCAGCCATTGCAGCTGCCTGAGTCACAGCCCTAAACCTTACCCATTTACCCTCGACATCAGAAGAGTGGGGGACGATGCAAACCCTAGCCGCAAGCGATTATGAAATTCTCGCTTGCAACTTTCATTCGCTAGCGGAGACCAGGTCACCTTAGGTTTGAATGGGGTCCTGGGTGTACACCCACCACCGGAATGGAAGAATGGCAGGCGCATCTTGCAGATGAGTAGTTGATTGTCACAGGTTAGACACACACACACNAGTACACAAAGATAAAGATCCCCCGTATAGCCTTAACAGACTGTAGGGGCAAGTGCTGTTAGCGAGCACCTATAAAGGCCGGGCACGGCACACGAGGGGTGGGTGGCCAGCACCACGCCCGGCCGCCTTTGTCTCTCCAGTGGCGATGTTTACACACCGCACCAGGTACTCATTNCAGGCTGAGTCGACCGNACCCATACCGGTTCAGATAATCGCTGGTGTTTGCCATGAGTGGGATCGAACCGGGTCACGAATTCGTANCGCANCGCGCTAACCGCTCAACCACCAGCATCCCCACCACNAAGAACAAAGACACACAACAGACACACACACANGAACACACNGCCACACACACNCGCACACACACAGACACAACANACCACACAGATACACAGATACACACACACAACACACACACACACATGNCACACACACAGACACACACAGACACACACACAGATACACACACACAGACACACACACACACACATNCACCACACACACACNCACACACACACACACACACACANCACACACAGGCATGACACNCACATACCACACACACACACACACACACCANACACACATCCACACACACACAGACACACACAGACACACACACATCCACACACACACACACCACACACACACACACACACACAACGACACCCTCAATCCACTCAATCGCGAGCGCTTGGCGAGCAACTTTCTCCGTGGAAGGATGATTCGCGCCGTGATGACGGGGAGAGGCGAGGCGGGTGATGGTTAGGCTGATGATGCTGCTGCTGATGCTGCTGCTGATGCTGCTGCTGATGATGCTGTTGCTGATGATGCTGATGATGCTGCTGCTGATGCTGCTGCTGATGATGCTGCTGATGCTGCTGCTGATGATGCTGCTGATGATGATGCTNCTGCTGATGCTGCTGCTGATGATGCTNCTGCTGCTGCTGATNATGCTGCTGCTNATGATGATNCTGCTGATGATGATGCTGCTGCTGATGCTGCTGCTGCTGATGATGCTGATGATGATGCTGCTGATGATGCTGCTGCTGATGATGATGCTGCTGATGATGATGATGATGATGCTGATGATGATGCTGTGCTGCTGATGATGATGCTGCTGCTGCTGCTGATGATGATGATGATGCTGCTGCTGCTGCTGATGATGATGCTGCTGATGCTGCTGATGATGATGCTGCTTCTTATGATGCCGCTGCTGCTGCTGATGATGATGATGATGCTGCTGCTGCTGATGATGCTGCTGCTGCTGCTGCTGATNATGCTGCTGCTGCTGCTNATGCTGCTGCTGATGATGATGCTGCTGCTGCTGATGATGCTGATCCTGCCGATGCTGCCTGGGGCGAGCGCACAAGGTGGGGGGTGGTGGCGTGTGAGCCAAATCCTATTGTTTACCCTGTACTGAACGAAGATTCATTACACCCGATGGAACGCCTGGGACTCGGCCACAGGAATGTGGAATTTCCACCACTGGTATGAGGCCGCCGGCAGGGATGGAGTGCTGCTTTGTGAGGTTTGTGTGTCTGTGTTTGTCTTGTGTCTGTCTGTATGTGTGTGTTATTGTCTTGTGTGTCTGTGTGTTTGTGTGTCTGTGTGTGTCTTTGTGTGTGTGTGTCTGTGTGTGTGTGTCTATGTGTGTCGTGTGTGTGTGTCTGTATGCGTGTGTGTGTGTTATTGTCTTGTGTATCTGTGTGCATGTGTCTGTGTGTGTCTGTGTCTTTGTCTTGTGTGTGTCTATGTGTGTCGTGTGTGTCTGTGTGTGTCTGTATGTGTTATTGTCTTGTGTGTCTGTGTGTCTGTGTGTGTGTGTGTCTTGGTCTTGTGTGTGTGTCTGTGCGTGCCGGGAAAGGTCCTGGCAAGGATTAGTCAACATCGCCTTGCCAGACACCCTGAGGCGAGGCTTGCGGAGCCCCAATGCGGTTCCAGGAAAGGGCGGTCCTGCACAGATGCCATATTTTCTGTTCGTCTGCTACAGTAGAGGTGTAGGGAATTTCAACAAGACCTACATCTCTGCTTTATTGACCTGGTCAAGGCCTATGATACCATCAGTAGGACTGGGCTCTGGGTTGTTCTTCGTGCTTTCGGAGTCCCTGACCCGCTGCTTACGATCATTAAGGACTTTCATGATGGTGAGTGGGCCCGGGTAAAACTACGTGGCCGGGAGTCGGAGCCATTCCCTGTTCACCTTGGGGTGCGACAGGGATGTTCTCTGGCTCCCACATTATTTAGCATCATATTTGACCACGTAGTTCGTGAAGCCTTCCATAGCTGTACCGGAGGAATTTCCATCTGGTACAAATACAGCTGGAGGCTGATCGATGCCCGGGTGCGGTCAGGGATGTCTCCCTATTGGTCAACCATGTTATGTATGCCGATGATCTGGTGATTGCTGCTCACTCAGAAGAGGAGTTGGAGGCGCTGCTACTGAACCTGGAGCTTGCCACTAAGAGGTGGGGCCTTACCATCAGCCCCACCAAAACTAAGCACCTGCAAGGGTATTTTGTACCATCAGACACTCCACCCCCACAACTCCCAATTGGTGATAGGGCAGTTGTGGAGAGAGTGGAGAGTTTCTCATACCTGGGCAGTGTGCTCATGACCGCCTCTGGTTTGACAGCAGAGGTCTCACTCCGAATCAGTCGAGCGGCAATATATTTTTATCTGCTGTGTCACTTCTGTGTGGAAGCTACCTGGTCTGTCGCTCCGCACGAAGCTTCGAGTCTTTTTGGCCACAGTTATGCCCTCCCTTCTCTACGCTTGCGAAACGTGGACCCCCCTAATGGAACATTTTCGCCGGTTAGAAACATTTAGGCTGGCCTGCCTACGATGCATCGTGGGTTTAACCAGGCTGGATTGTGTGAGGAGCTCACAAATCCTTGAAAGATCTGGACACAGTCCCATCGGTGAGCTCCTCCTGCATCAAGGCTGCGTCAGTCGACCCGTGGCACCTGCTGGGTCTGTCCCGTGACCTCCTCCTGCACCTAGCCTGGCACAGCAGTCAACCCATGGCACCTGCTGGGTCTGTCCCGTGACCTCCTGCACCTAGCCTGGCACAGCAGTCAACCCATGGTACCTGCTGGGTCTGCCCCGTGACCTCCTCCTGCACCTCGCCTGGCACAGCAGTCGACCCGTGGCACCTGCTGGGTCTGCCCCGTGACCTCCTGCCAGCGGGCGTTCGACATCANGTGGCCTCAAGGTGCACATGCTGGCACAAGCGTCGTGGTGACGTCACCGCCACCTAGTGGAGAACGGCGGTTGTTGTTGTCTTTGTTTGTGTGTGTGTCTGTGTGTGTGTGTGTCTATCGTGTNGTATGTCTGTGTGTGTCTGTGTGTGTGTCTGTGTGTGNCTGTGTGTGTGTGTCTGTGTGTGTGTGTGTGTNGGGAGCGGTGGTGTTGTGGTTAGCGCTACGCTGCAGCTACGATCCTGGCGACCCGAGTTCGATTCCCACTCACGGATCGAAACCAGTGACGATTATCTGAACCGGTCATGGGCCTCCCCTAGGTCGACTCAGCCTCAAATGAGTTACCTGGTGCGTTGTGTAGTCAACAAACATCGCCACTGGGGAGACAAAGGCGGCCGGGCGTGGTTTTGACCACGCCACCCCTTGGTGTGCCGTGCCGGTCTTCATAGGTGCTGCTCGCTAACAGCACTTGCCCCAACAGTCCGTTAAGGCTACACGGGGGAGCTTTGTATTGAATTGGAACTCTGCCAATTGCAATAAGTAATCGCCTCTTCGGGTGTCTCTGAGTTCATTCCATCGCAGACTCGACACACAGACACTGAACCGGCCAGCATTCGTCATTTACGGGAATCTTAAACGATAATCGTGAAGCATTATTCATAACAGAGGTGATGCTTAGACACGGCACGGTGGTGGGGAGGTGATGTGGAGGTGGGGGAGCGGTGGCACAGCGGTTAGCGCGCCCAGCCCGAGTCTGCGACTGATCTGTGGAGTTTCTATTTTATTGTCACCACGCGTGAGGGCTCAAGGTGAGGTGCTGTGTGTAGCTGTGTTTCAGAGGAGACCTGCACAGCACGGATGATGGCTCAACGATAGTGGATCATCACCATCATCATCACTATCACTATCATCATTATCATCATCACCATCATCACAATCACCATCATCATCACAATCACCATCATCATCATAATCACTATCATCATCACCATCATCACAATCACCATCATCATCATAATCACTATCATCATCACAATCACTATCACCATCATCATCATCACAATCACTATCATCACTATCACCATCATCATCATCACAATCACTATCATCACTATCAGCATCATCATCATCACAATCACTATCATCACTATCACCATCATCATCATCACAATTCCTATGACCATCATCCTCATCATCACAATCACCATCATCATCACAATCACTATCATCATCATCACTATCACCATCATCATCATCATTATCACAATCACCATCACCATCATCACAATCACCATCATCATCATCACAATCACTATCATCATCATCACCACATCACAATCACAATCACCATCATCATCATCACAATCACCATCATCACCACGTGGTAACGTATAGCTGCCAGGCAAATACTCTAAATACTCGAAAAGCCTTAAATGAGTACCTGTTGCGGTGTGCAGTAAACATCGTCACTGGGGAGACAAAGGCGGTCGGGCGTGGTGCTGGCCACCCACCCCCTCGTGTGCCGTGCCGGCCTTCATAGGTGCTGCTCGCTAACAGCACTTGCCCTACAGCCTGTTAAGGCTATACGGGGATCTTTGTCTTTGTGTGTGAGCGTGTGTTTAGATAACTGATTTTCCTTCTTAGATCGTCAGCGCCTTCGTGATTTATTTTGAGACGACCTCATGATTATCCCGTCACTATTCGCTCACCCTCCCCCCCATTCACCCACTCCTCACTCACCTACGGAAAAACTCACCCTCATCACCCACGCACCCCTNGCTCACTCACCCATCCCACCCTCACCCACCCACTCACCCACCCACTTACCCGCCAATTCACCCAGTCACTCACCCACCCACTCACCCACGCACCCACTCGCTCACTCACCTACGCAAAAACTCACCTGCCCACTCACCCACCCACCCACTCGCTCACTCACACATTCCCTCACCCACCCACTCACCCACTCACGCACCCACCCAACCATTCACCTGCCCGCTCACCCACGCACCCACCCACTCACCTGCCCACTCACCCACGCACCCACCCACTCACGCACCCACCCACTCACCCACCCACTCATCCACCCAATCACCCACCAACCACTCACCTGCCCACTCACCCACACACTTACGCACATATTCCCTCATCCACCCACTCATCCACGCACTCAACCACCAAACCACTCACCCTCTCACTCACCCACGCACCCACCCACCCACTCACGCACCCACCCAACCACTCACCTGCCCACTCACCCACGAACCCACCCACTCACGCACCCATTCCCTCACCCACCCACTCACCCACGCACTCACCCACGCACTCACCCACGCACTCACCCACCCAACCAATCACCCACCCACTCACCCGCCCACTTACCCACCCAACCACTCACCTGCCCACTCACCCACGCACCCACCCACACGCTCATGATGATGATGGTTGATGATGATGGTGGTAGTGGTGGTGATGATGGTTAATGATGATGGTGGTAGTGGTGACGATGGTGGTAGTGATGATGATGGTAGATGATGGTGGTGGTAGTGGTGATGATGATGGTGGTAGTGATGATGATGGTGGTAGTGATGATGATGGTGGATGATGGTGGTGGTGATGATGGTGGTGGTCGTGATGATGATGATGAGGGTCGTGGTAGTGATGATGATGATGGTTGATGATGGTGGTGGTACTGATGATGGTGGTGATGATGATGGTCGTGATAATGATGATAGTGGTGATGGTGGTGATGATTAAGGTGGTCGTGATGATGATGGTGGTGGTGATGGTGGTGTGGTGGTGATGGTGGTGCTGATGATGATAGTGGTNATTATGGTGGTGATGATGGTGGTGGTGATGATGATGATAGTGGTGATGATGGTGATGATGATGGTGGTGGTGATGTTCGTGGTGGTGGTGGTGGTGGTGGTGATGGTGGTGGTGATAATGATGGTGTGGGGAGCGGTGGCGCAGCGGTTAGCGCTACACCGCCCTATGAACCCGGCGACCCGAGTTCGATTCCCGCTCACGGCCACCAACACCAGCCCCAGTGACAGCGATTATCTGAACCGGTCCTGGTGCCTCCCCTAGGTTGACTCAGCCTAAAATGAGTACCTGGTGCTGTGTGTGGTAAACATCGCCACTGGGAGACAAAGGCGGCCGGGCGTGGTGCTGGCCACCCACCCCTCTGTGGTGCCACAGTGCCGGTAGCCTTCATAGGTGCTGCTCGCTAACAGCACTTGCCCCAACAGTCTGTTAGGCTAGACGGGGGATCTTTGTCTTTATGGGTGTGTGGGGGGGTATGTGTGTGTGGTTGTGTGTCAGTGTGGGTGTGTGTATGCGAGTGAGTGTGTGTGTGGGTGGGTGAAATATCTGGGCAAAGTCCCATCGGTGAGCTCCTCCGGCAGGCAAGGCTGCGTTGGCTGGGTCATGTAGCCCGCATGCCCAGCCACCGCATGCCCAATCACTGCATGCCTAAACAGCTTCTGTTTGGCCAGATCGAGGGGCTAAACGGGCGCGGCACGGGCTAGAGAAGAGATGGAGTGATGTGGTACAGGAGGACGTGGAGTTGAGTGGACGATGACTGGTACCGCGGTGTCAAGATCGGCCTCTGTGGAGGAGGCTCGTGAAGGACGCTACTGGGCAGTTGGAGGCAGTCGCCCTCCAACAACAACGGAGGGCGGAGGAGCGACGCTCACAACAACGAGCGGAGCGCCGGGTGGCTAAAGCACAGCAAGTGGTACAATAGGGGGCACAGGTGGTGCATCAGCCAGTCGTCTCGGTCATCTCGGTCATTCGACCCGTGGCACCTGCTGGGTCTGCCCCGTGACCTCCTGCCAGCGGGCGTTCGACACTTCACGTGGCCTCAAGGTGCACTTGGCCTGGCACAAGCGTCGTGGTGACGTCACCGCCACTTAGTGACAAATGGCGGGTGTTGTGTGTGGGNGTGTGTGGTTGTGTGTATATGTGTGTGGGTGAGAATGTGTGAGAGTGTGTGTGGGTCTGTGTGTGTGTGGGTGAAAGTGTGTGTGGGTGTGTGTATGTGTGCATATATGTATGTGTGGGTGGTTGTGTGTGTGGGTGGTTGTGTGTGTGAGAGTGTGTGGGT
This sequence comes from Lethenteron camtschaticum, assembly GCA_018977245.1. Lineage (NCBI taxonomy): Eukaryota > Metazoa > Chordata > Hyperoartia > Petromyzontiformes > Petromyzontidae > Lethenteron > Lethenteron camtschaticum. The sequence continues at coordinate 114,067 of WFAB01001418.1, read as the reverse complement.
GTGTGTGTGNATGTGTGTGTGTATGTGAAAGTGTGTATGTGTGTGTGTATGTGTGTGGGTGGTTGTGTGTATGTGTGTGTGAGAGTGTTGTATGTGGTGTGTATGTGTGTGGAGAGTGTGTGTATGTGTGTGTATGTGTGTGTGTGCATGTGTGTGTATATATGTGTGTGTGTANTGTGTGTGTGTATGTGTGTGTATGTGTGTGGGTGTGTGTGTGTATATGTGTGTGTGTGTGTCTGTGTGTGTGTGGGGAGTCACTGCATCTGGCCTGTGCTACAGACGTCTCCCACGCTGCGTCTACACATCTGCTCGTGGTTTCCATGATAGAGCCCGTTTCAATGCCAGGCTCTCTACCAACAACAAAAACCTCAAACTTCTACAAAAACGACTGCAGTAACTACAACAACAACTATTTAGTAACTACAACAGCAGCAGCTGCAGTAACTACAACAACGACTGCATTAAATACAACTCCTCCTGCTGCCGCTGCTGCTGCTGCTACCGCTGTACCTACTGCCAAACACATCATCAGCCAGGGTCTATCGACTGCTGGATGACTTGGCCCTCTGAACCATGGAGGAGGCACGGCTAAAATTCCAAAGCAGGGCGAGAGAGTCAGTGGCGTTGCGTTGTTTTGACTCGGGGAGCGTGGCGATGGCGATTGACGGAGAAAATTTAAAACATTTGGCTGAAAAGTAACCAGCGTTGCGTGGGATGCCTGGAATTTACACTGAGAGACCGAGAGAGAGAGAGGGGAGACACGTGGACTTAGAGAACACACGCAGGGGTAGAGGAGACACCACCACCACCACATTGATCTACATCTAGTTGTGTGTGTGGGGGGTGTGTGGGTGTGGGGGGTGTGTGGGGTAGGGTGTGGTGTGTGTGTGATGTGTGTGTGTGTGGTGTGTGTGTGNTGTGTGGGTGGGTGTGTGTGTGTGTGTGTGGTGTGTGTGTGGTGTGTGTGTGTGTGGTGTGTGTGTGTGTGTGTGTGTGTGGGGTGTGTGGGGGGGGGGCCGCTCGGTATGGTTCCAATCGCGGCGCTAATTTGCGGGGCTCCTAATTCGCGTCTCGTTACAAATTTGTGCCATCATGTGTATTTATTTGGTGGGTGGGTGGTGTGGGGTAGGGGCATGACGTAACCACCACCCATCACCCCATCATCACCACCACCATCATCACCATCACCACCATCATCATCACCACCATCATCACCATCATCACCACCACCATCATCACCACCACCATCATCACCATCATCACCATCATCATCATCATCACCACCATCACCACCATCATCACCACCCATCATCATCACCACTATCATCACCACCATCATCATCATCACCACCATCATCCACCATCATCACCACATCATCATCATCACTATCATCACCACCATCATCATCATCACCACCATCACCACCATCATCACCACCATCATCATCATCGCCACTATCATCACCACCATCATCATCATCACCACCATCATCACCACCACCACCACCATCATCACCACCACCACAATCATCACCATCATCACCACCACCATCACCACCACAGCCTTCTGAAGGCTATCTGGGCATCTTTGGCTTTGTCTCTAGCAGCAGCAGCAGCGGCGCTGGCTGGTCAACAGCGACCGTTCTAGCCAAGTCCGAGGCAGTCCTCGACGTACGAACACAAATTTCGTCCCCGGGGGGGGTCCGTTCGGAGTGGAAACACAATAAATGTGCCCTAGTCAAACAGCCCGTTGGGTCGGCGTTTTGAAATGTGTTACGTCTGGTTAAAGAAAAAAATGATAATAACAACGGAAGATGGGGTATTGGTAAGTGCGGGNGTGTTCGTAAGTGCGTGGTGTTGTTCGTAAGTGGGTTCGTAAGTGGGGTGTTCGTAAGTGGGGGGTGTTCGTAAGTGGGGTGTTCGTAAGTGGTTCGTAAGTGGGTGTTCGTAAGTGGTTCGTAAGTGGGGTGTTCGTAAGTGAGGTGTTCGTAAGTGGGGNTGTTCGTAAGTGGGGNTGTTCGTAAGTGNTTCGTAAGTGGGTTCGTAAGTGGGGNTGTTCGTAAGTGGGGGGTGGTTCGTAAGTGGGGGATGTTCGTAAGTGGGTTCGTAAGTGTTCGTAAGTGGGGGAGGGATGTTCGTAAGTGGGGNTGTCGTAAGTGGGGTGNTCGTAAGTGGGGNGTTAGTAAGTGGGGTGTTCGTCGTAAGTGGCAAGTGGGGTGTTCGTAAGTGGGGGCGTTCAGGGGATGTTCGTAAGTGGGGGTTCATAAGTGGGGGTGTTCGTAAGTGGGGNTGTTCGTAAGTGGGGGTTCGTAAGTGGGGGTGTTCGTAAGTGGGGGGTTAGTAAGTGGGNGTGTTCATAAGTGGGGNTGTTCGTAAGTGGGGNTGTTCGTAAGTGGGGGGGTTCGTAAGTGGGGTTCGTAAGTGGGTTCGTAAGTGGGGGTGTTCGTAAGTGGGGTGTTCGTAAGTGGGGGTGTTCGTAAGTGGGGGTGTTCGTTGTTAGTAAGTGGGTNTTCGTAAGTGGGGTTCGTAAGTGGGGGGTGTTCGTAAGTGGGGTGTAAGTGTTCGTAAGTGGGGGTGTTCGTAAGTGGGGGTGTCGTAAGTGGGGGTGTTCGTAAGTGGGGTGTTCGTAAGTGGGGGGGGTGTTCGTAAGTGGGGGTGTTCGTAAGTGGGGNTTCGTAAGTGGGGGTGTTCGTAAGTGGGGGGTTCGTAAGTGGGGGTGTTCATAAGTGGGGTTCGTAAGTGGGGGTGTTCGTAAGTGGGTTCGTAAGTGGGGTTCGTAAGTGGGGGTGGTGTTCGTAAGTGGGGNTGTTCGTAAGTGGGTTCGTAAGGGGTGTTCGTAAGTGGGGGGGGTGTTCGTAAGTGGGGGTGTTCGTAAGTANGGGGNTGTTCGTAAGTGGGGTGTTCGTAAGTGGGGTTCGTAAGTGGGGTTCGTAAGTNGGGTGTTCGTAAGTGGGGTGTTCGTAAGTTTCATAAGTGGGGGTGTTCGTAAGTGGGGTGTTCGTAAGGGGGTGTTCGTAAGTGGGGTGTTCGTAAGTGGGGGTGTTCATAAGTGGGGGTGTTCGTAAGTGGGGTTCGTAAGTGGGGTGTTCGTAAGTGGGGGTGTTCGTAAGTGGGGTCGTAAGTGGGGGTGTTCGTAAGTGGGGGTGTTCATAAGTGGGGGTGTTCGTAAGTGGGGGTGTTCGTAAGTGGGGTGTTCGTAAGTGGGGGTGTTCGTAAGTGGGGGTGTTCGTAAGTGGGGGTGTTCGTAAGTGGGGGTGTTCATAAGTGGGGGTGAGTGTTCGTAAGTGGGGTGTTCGTAAGTGCGGGGTGTTCGTAAGTGGGGGTGTCGTAAGTGGGGGTGTGTTCGTAAGGCGATGACTGCCTTACGGATTTTCGGAGTGGTCGCAGTCCACGTCCTACACAGCCCCTCCCCTCTCCCCTCTAAGCGGACCGTGGCTGATTTCGGTGATGTCGTGGAAACCACCAGAACCACGGTGTTGTATCGTCCTCATATCTGGTAGTGGCGGCGGTAGTGGTGGCAGTGGCGGTGATGGTGGTAGTGGTAGCTATCACATTAGGGGGCACAGGTGGTACCAGCCGTGTCTAGATTGGCGAAGAGATGGAGTGATGTGGTACAGGAGGACGTGGAGCTGAGTGGACTTGCCGCTGACTGGTACCAGCGGTGTCAAGATCGGCCTCCGTGGAGGAGGCTCGTGAAGGACGCTGCTGGGCAGTTGGAGGCAGTCGCCCTCCAGCAACAACGGAGGGCGGAGGAGCGACGCTCACAACAACGAGCGGATCGCCGGGTGGCTAAAACACAGCAAGTTGGCACAGTAGGGGCACAGGTGGTGCATCAGCCACTCATCTTGGTCATCTCAGTCAGTCGACCCGTGGCACCTGCTGGGTCTGCCCCGTGACCTCCTGCCAGCGGGCGTTCGACACTTCACGTGGCCTCAAGGTGCACATGGCCTGGCACAAGCGTCGTGGTGACGTCACCGCCACTTAGTGGCGAATGGCGGTTGTTGTTGTGTGTGGTTGGTGCTGATAATAATTGATAATAATTAAATAATTGTCTATTTGTCTCCTCTCGCAGGCTGAACATTGGGCGCGGACACGCGGGCACAAAGACAAAGATCCCCGTGTAGCCTGACAGACTGCCGGGGCAAGTGCTGCTAGCGAGCACCACACCTACACACATACGCACACACACAGACAACCTAACCCAGCTACACACACACACATTCTCACATTACACACACAGGGACATAGGCACACACACACCTACCAACAAACCTACACCACACACACTAATCCAGATACACACAGCCACACACACATCCACAAATATACACACACACACCTACCAACAAACCTACACTACACACACTAATCCAGATACACACGTACACACACACACGCACACACATCCTGCAACTTGTACGCACGTCCTGACCCATGCACACATCCACACACCCACGCTCCCACGCCCAAAGTTCCACTTTATCAAGTCCGGCCAGGCTGGTAGTGGGGTAAGAGACAGCGGAAAGTGACGGCATTCGTCTAGAGCGAGAGAGAGAGACACACACACAGAGAGAGACACACACAGACACATAAAGAGAGACACACACACAGGCACAGAGAGATACACACACACAGAGACACACACACACAGAGACACACAGACACAGAGACACACACACACAGCGAGAGATCTTCAGACAGAGAGAGACAGACCGAGAAAGACAGTCAGACAGACGGGATACTTTTATCGTGAGCGAGCGGGTGAGGATGCAGGGGACGATGAGGAGGTCGTGGTGAGGTGGTGGTGAGGATGTGCGTGGGGTGAGGAGATTTTGCGGGGCTACGGACAGAGAGAGACAGAGAGACAGAGAGAGAGACAGAGATATAGAGAAACATACAGACAGAGAGACAGAGAGAGAGACAGAGAGACAGATAAACATACAGACAGACAGAGAGACAGAGAGACGGACAGATAGACAGAGAGAGACACAGAGAAACATACAGACAGACAGAGAGACAGAGAGAGACAAACAGACAGACAGAGAGACAGAGACAGACAGACAGACAGAGAGACAGAGAAACATACAGACAGACAGAGAGACAGACAGACAGAGAGAGAGAGACAGACAGACAGACACAGACAGACAGAGAGACAGAGAGCGTGGGACAGACAGCCACTAACGCTGTGTGGGTGAGGTGAGGGTGAGGAATTAGTGAGGAGAGAGGTGAGAGTGAGTTGAGAGATAATATTGGTGAGGTGAGAGTGATTGGTGGTGCGGTGAGGGTGAGATTTACTCTCTGTGAGACAATTATTAGTGGAAAGATCGTTGACAGTTAAGAGCTAGTCACTAAAGTTAAGAGATAGTTAATATAGTTAGTTGGTAAAGTCACTAAAGTTAAGAACTAGTCAATATAGTTAGTTGGTAAAGTTAAGAACTAATTAACATAGTTAGTTGGTAAAGCCACTAAAGTTAAGAACTAGTCAACATAGTTAGTTGGTAAAGTTAAGAGTGAGCCAACAGAGCAGAGCGCCACAATCCGCCGAGTGGACCCGCCACTCCGACCCCATGGCTCCATCTCTTCGCCGGCGCGTGGCACCGACCCCGCGGTCGCTGCTGGTGACGCTGGCGCTGCTCTCGCTGCCGGCGTGCGCGCTGGCGCTCGTCGCGAAAGATGCTCGCGGGATGCCCGGCAAGCAGCACCAGCAGCAGCAGCAGCAGCATCATCAGCAGCTTGAAGCGGACGATGCCGACGATGGCGGCAAGCGGATGGTGTTCCACCACGTCTACAACATCAACGTCGGAGGTTCCGAGTGCGCCTCCGCTGCCGGAGGTGGTGGTGGCGGCGGTGGTGGCGATGGTGGTGGAGCGGCGAGGACGGTGGAGGGAGGCGCAGGCGCGGTGTTCACCCATCGCGTGGTCGTTCCACCGGTTCCCTGCGGCAACCACCAGCAGCAGCAGCAGAGGCAGTACAACGAGCAGGTGGGTGAGTTGGTGGTGGTGGTCAGAGTCGTGGTGACGTCACTGCGCGCCACGTGGTGACCGTCGCAAGCGCCACGTGGGATGTCGATGCACGCCATGTTGTGACGTCACAGGCGCCATGTTGTGACATCACAGGCGCCATGTTGTGACGTCACAGGCGCCATGTTGTGACGTCACAGGCGCCGTGTTGTGACGTCGCAGGCGGTGGAAGCTGTCGGCTTCGGTTGAGGGCATTGACAGGACCCACACGGTGGGAGTTGATGATGATGATGATGCTGATGATGATGATGATGATGCTGCTGATGATGATGGTGATGCTGATGATGATGATGATGCTGATGATGATGATGATGATGATGCTGACGATGATGCTGACGATGATGCTGATGATGCTGATGATGATGCTGATGATACTACTGCCTGATGATATTGCCTGTTGCTACTACTGTTGATGATGCTGCTACTGTTGGTACTGCTGTTGATGATGTTGCTACTGCTGCTACTGATGATGTTGGTACTGCTGCTACTACTGCTACTGCTGCTACTGATGATGTTGCTAATACTGATGATGTTGCTAATACTGATGATGTTGCTGCTACTGATGATGTTGCTACTGCTGCTACTACTACTGATGATGTTGCTGCTACTGTTGCTGCTGCTGCTACTGCTGCTGCTACTGCTGCTGCTGCTACTGCTGCTACTGCTGCTACTGATGATATTTCTAATACTGATGATGTTGCTACTGCTGCTACTGATGATGTTGTTACTGCTGCTGCTACTGCTGCTGCTACTGTTGCTGGGTGGTTGCAGGCGGCGGGCCTGCTGGCGCGCTTGGAGCTGCTGGAGGGCGAGGTCGCCTCGCTCCGAGCCCTCTGCTCCGTGCCCTCGGCCTGCTGCAACGGCGGGGGCACGGGGCCTGCGGGAGCGAGCGCATGGAGCTCACAGGTGGGGGCACGGGGGCACTGGGGGGCACTGGGGGGCACGGGTGGGGCACGGGGGGCACGGGGAGAGGGGGGCACAGGGGGCACAGGGGGCACGGGGGGGCACGGGGGGCACGGGGGGGCACGGGGGGAGGGGCACACAGGGGGGGCACGGGGAGGGTATGGGGGGGCACGGGGGCACGGGGGCACGGGGGGGAGGGGGCACACAGGGGGGGCACGGGGAGGGCACGGGGGGGCACGGGGGCACGGGGAGGGGCACGGGGGGGGGCACGGGGGCACGGGGGGCACGGGGGGCACGGGGGGGCACGGGGTGGGGGCACGAGGGGGGCACGGGGAGAGGGGGGGGCACGGAGGGAGGAGGCTGATGGGGGAGTTGGGGGGATACACAGGGGGCACGGGGTAGGGGCACACGTACACACACGCCACACGCACACGTACACACACGCCACACACTGGCACACACATGCGAAGACACGTGGTAACACACGTAGACACACACACGTACACACACACACTGGCACACACATGCAAAGACACGTGGTAACACACGTAGACACACACACGTATACACACACACACTGGCACACACATGCGAAGACACGTGGTAACACACGTAGACACACACACACACACACGTACACACACACTGGCACACACATGCAAAGACACGTGGTAACACACGTACACACACACACGTACACACACGCACACGTACACACGCACACACACACACGCAAAGACACATGGAAATGACGTATCTCCCCAACCGCCTCTCCCCCTTACCCCCCCCCCCCACTCTCTACCCCCCAGGAGAGACCGTGCAGAGGGACCCATGCAGCGGCAGGGTGCGCTGGACCCCAACACCCGCGCCTGCACCTGTGAGCCTGAATGGACCGGTCCAGACTGCACCCTGAAACGCCCCCCGCAGGTACCAAGGCACTTGGTCTGACCCGGATATGTCTGTGCGTCTGTAGTGACTGACTCAGAGACTCAGTCGTCGCTACGGTTCCCAGCCGGGACAGCCGGTAGACCGCCTGACCGGCAACGCCGAGATGGCGAAGACTTCAGCGGCAACGATGGGGAACCCGCTCCACGCGACAGCCCGAGCTCCCCTCCCGGGGCCTCTCTTTTACTCTCGGCGTGGCCTGGCTCCGCCCCCCGGCCACGCCCCGCTTCTGGAACCTACCAATGGGTTCTCAGTGTGCCACCGTCCGTGACCTTTCCCTAGATCCATCTCTCTGGTCTATCACGTGGCCTGCTGTAGGTCACGCTGTGTAAGCTGCAGATCCCCTTCCCTGCCAGCAGCCGGTGCTGTGCTGCTATGTGACCGATTCTATGTCACTACACATCCATCAATCATCCCACGGTGCTGTAGGCGTCCCGTTCATACCTCCACATAGCTGTGCCTCCACACCACATGTGGGTGAGTGAGTGAGTGAGTGGGTGGGTGGGTGAGTGGGTGGGTGAGTGGGTGGGTGAGTGGGTGAGTGGGTGGGTGGATGGGTGAGTGGGTGGGTGGGTGAGTAGGTGGGTGAGTGGGTGTTTGGGTGAGTGGGTGGCTGGGTGAGTGGGTGTGTGAGTGGGTGGGTGGGTGAGTGGGTGAGTGGGTGGATGGGTGGGTGAGTGGGTGGGTGAGTGGGTNGGTGGAGTGGGTGGGTGAGTGGGTGGGTGGTGTGAGTGGGTGGGTGGGTGAGTGGGTGGGTGAGTTGGTGAGGAAGTGGGTGGGTGAGTTGGTTAGTGAGTGAGTGGTGGTGGTTGTGGTGGTGGCTAAACACAGTATGGCGGTGGTTGCAGTGGTGGTGGTTGTAGTGGTGGTGGTTGCGTCGGTGGTGACTGACGCAGTATCCTTGCTGATGCTGCGCGTGCCACGCAAGGTTCTGATTCCGGGCGGATTGTCCGACGCGGGCTGCGTGGGCGGCTGTGGGGTCGAGGCCTGCGTCTCCGGCGTGTGCCACTGCGGCGATGCCTACACAGGCCCCGGCTGCCTCATCCCCGCCGTGCAGGCCCAGCCCTGCCCCAGGGCACCGACGGACACGACTGCCCCAAGGTCAGCAACCTCGCTCGCTGTCCCCAGCACTTGCACCCACACAGCGCCTCGATCCTAACACTGCTCTCTCTCTCTGTCTTTATCTATTTCTGTCTATCGCCATCTACAGTGTCTCTCTATCCAACTGGGATATTTGCACACAGGGTTGGTGTACGGTGATTTTTCTGCAATATTTTGCTGTCTTTTCTTGGATTTTCTGTTTGCACTTAGTCACATAGTCACTATAAGATGTTTTATTGTTCATCTTTTTGTTTTTTGTTTGTTGCGGTTGCACCCGATTCAAGAGCTGAATGGCTCACAGGGCTACACCTAATACATGAACTTTGACCTTTGAACTTTTAACTCTCCCCCAGGCGCCCGAGCCAACGGCAGAGAAAGTTCCGGCCCTGGTGCCCACCTCCACCACGGCTCCCACGGTCTCCGTGGGTACCGATCCTCCCGTCGATGGAGGAGGTGGAGACGTCGCGGGAGACGCCGTGGACTTTGACGACAGCGCCTGGGAGTCGGTGCTGCTCTCCCGTCTCTCCATCCGCACCGTCACCTGCGTCGACAAGGCGGGAGAAGGTGGCCGAGGCGACGGAGGAGCTGGTGGTGGTGGTGGTGGTGGAGGCGGTGGTGGTGGTGGTGGTGGTGGAGGCGGTGGTGGTGCTGTCCCCGCACGCCGAATTCGACCCCGAGCAGCGACGAACCGATCGGTGGCGTTGGCCTGCCCCCGTCATCCCGTCATCCCCGGAGCCGGAGGATGACCTCCTGGACAACGCGCTGGAGGACGTCGACGTCGCCGGTCGCCCGACGACCGCGGCTACCACGACCCCAGTAACCACGGCGACGGGGCGGGAGCGGTCCCCGTCTCCGTGGTGGGGGTCAACGACACGAGCTTCACGCTCTCCTGGGAGCCGGCGGGCGTCCTCGCACCGGCGCGCGCCGGCTGCTCGTCCGCTGGTGGCCGTCGGGGGCGGCGCCGTCGGCGTCGGGGGCTCGCGGCGGTGCCGGCAGGCCGGTGGGCGTGGCCGGAGGCGCCGGCGGGAGAGTAGGCGGAGCCAGCGCTGGCGAGAGAGTGGGTGGAGCCAGCGCTAGCGAGAGAGTGGGTGGAGCCAGCGCTAGCGTCAGAGTAGGCGGAGCCAGCGCTAGCGGCAGAGTGGCGGAGCCAGCGCTAGCGGCAGAGTAGGCGGAGCCAGCTCTAGCGGCAGAGTAGGCGGAGCCAGCGCTGCGGCAGAGTGGCGGAGCCAGCGCTGGCGGCAGAGTAGGCGGAGCCAGCGCTGGCGGCAGAGTGGGCGGAGCCAGCGCTGGCGAGAGAGTGGGCGGGGCAGCCGGAGGCGGAGGGGAGGTGACGGTGCCGGTCGAGGCGGCCGTGCTGGTGGTCGCCGGGCTGCGCGAGGCGAGCGAGTACCAGCTGCTGGTACAAGGCGTCGTTGGCGGTGGTGGTGACGGCGACGACGACGGCTACGGGGCTGTTGATGAGGATAACAACGGCGAAGACGGGACGGTCGGGCCGGCGTTGCGCGTGTCCGTCACCACGGGTAAGAGCGACGCGCCCGCGTGTTGTTAGTGAGGTTTGTTTTTGTGCGTGTGTATGTACGTGTGTGTGTGTACGTGTGTGTGTACGTGTGTGTGTATATGTGTGTGGACGTGTGTGTGTGTGTGNACGTGTGTACGCGTGTGTGTGTGTACGTGTGTGTGTACGTGTGTGTGTACGCGTGTGTGTACGCGTGTGTGTACGTGTGTGTGTGTATGCGTGTGTATGCGCGTGTGTGTATGCGTGTATGTGTGTACGTGTGTGTGTACGCGTGTGTGTATGTGTATGTGTGTGTTTGTACGTGTGTGTATGTGTACGTGTGTGTGTACGTGTGTGTGTACGTGTGTACGCATGTGTGTACGCATGTGTGTACGTGCTCGCTAACAGCACTTGCCCTTCAGTCTGTTAAGGCTATACGGGGATCTTTGTCTTTGTGTGTATGTCTGTGTACGTTTAGCTTCTTTCGCACCGTACGTAGCCCAACCATACTTAGTGCGGGGGAAAGTAAAACAAACTGAACACGACAACAACAACAACAAGCCGTTCTAACAAAATGAGTTTAACCCTCGAATAACAAGTGTGCCAACGTAGCAAGTGCAGAGGTCGCAAACGGGTTTTGATTCCTTACCCGTACCCGGCCGCACCAGGGTCGCAAACGGGTACCCGTACCCTTACCCGGCCGGGTACGGATACCCGTTCCCTACCCGTACCTACCCGAAATGAGTGACAAACGGTTACTCACCAGTGACTCACGGCCTACCCGTACCCGTACCCGGCCGGGTACGGGTAGCCGAGTATCGGGTAGGGTACGGGTATCGGGTACCCGGTTGCGACCTCTGAGCAAGTGTGAGCTTGTGAATGTTGTGCATCGTGGAGTTTCTTTGGGCCCGTGTCCACAAACACCCGGCTTTGGGTTCGTTAGACAAAACTCACTGGCCGTGCTGATGATGCACTGAATGTCGGAGCCAGGTCCAGAGTTTCGGTTGCATCGAAGCGATGGTTGAAGCGAGCCTGGCAATGCTGATGATGCACTGAATGTCGGAGCCAGGTCCAGAGTTTCGGTTGCATCGAAGCGATGGTTGAAGCGAGCCTGGCAATGCTGATGATGCACTGAATGTCGGAGCCAGGTCCAGAGTTTCGGTTGCATCGAAACGATAGTTGAAGCGAGGCTGGCAATGCTGATGATGCACTGAATGTCGGAGCCAGGTCCAGAGTTTCGGTTGCATCGAAGCGATGGTTGAAGCGGGGCTGGCAATGCTGATGATGCACTGAATGTCGGAGCCAGGTCCAGAGTTTCGGTTGCATCGAAGCGATGGTTGAAGCGGGGCTGGCAATGCTGATGATGCACTGAATGTCGGAGCCAGGTCCAGAGTTTCGGTTGCATCGAAGCGATGGTTGAAGCGGGGCTGGCAATGCTGATGATGCACTGAATGTCGGAGCCAGGTCCAGAGTTTCGGTTGCATCGAAGCGATGGTTGAAGCGGGGCTGGCAATGCTGATGATGCACTGAATGTCGGAGCCAGGTCCAGAGTTTCGGTTGCATCGAAGCGATGGTTGAAGCGGGGCTGGCAATGCTGATGATGCACTGAATGTCGGAGCCAGGTCCAGAGTTTCGGTTGCATCGAAGCGATGGTTGAAGCGGGGCTGGCAATGCTGATGATGCACTGAATGTCGGAGCCAGGTCCAGAGTTTCGGTTGCATCGAAGCGATGGTTGAAGCGGGGCTGGCAATGCTGATGATGCACTGAATGTCGGAGCCAGGTCCAGAGTTTCGGTTGCATCGAAGCGATAGTTGAAGCGAGCCTGGCAATGCTGATGATGCACTGAATGTCGGAGCCACGGTCACGGCAACGGTCGTCTCGGTTGTGTGGCCTGGCATCCTGGCGGGAGGGAGCATGGCTATGGACCCCCTCCCCCTCCACCACCACAACCACCACCGCCACCTCCACCACGGCCACCTCCACTACCTCCACCACCGCCACCTCCACTACCTCCACCACCTCCACCACCTCCACCACCACCTCCACTACCACCACCACCTCCACCACCATTACCAGCACCTCTACCACCGCCACCTCCACCACCTCCACCACCACCACCACCACCACCACCACCACACCACCACCCCACCACACCTCCACCACCACCAGCACCTCCACCACCACCACCTCCCTTCCGCGCTCCTCTGCCACCCCCCTGTCCACCACCGCCCGGCTCTGCATGGGACTGAGAGGTGCAGCGTGGCATGGGATGTGTTCAGGATGTGCCGCTGTGTGTGTGTGGGCGGGTTGAGCGAGCTGGGTGAGTGGGTGGGTGACTTAGTGTGTACATGTGTGGGTGGATGGGTGGGTGGGTGGATTGATGGATGGGTAGGTGGGTGAGTGGGTGGAACAGTTGGTAAGTGAGTGAATGGATGGGTGAGTGGGTGGATGGGTGAGTAGGTGAGTTGGTGTGTACATTTGTGGGTGGATGAATAGATGGGTAGGTGGATGGGTTGGGTGGGTGGGTGGGTTAGTGAGTGGGTGGGTGGGTAGGTGGGTGAGTGAGTGGATGGGTAGGTGGGTGAGTGAGTGGATGGGTAGCTGGATGAGTGAGTGGATGGGTAGGTGGGTGAGTGAGTGGGTGAGCGAGTGAGTGAGTGGATGGGTAGGTGGGTGAGTGAGTGAATGGGTAGGTGGGTGAGTGAGTGGATAGGTAGGTGGGTGAGTGAGTGAGTGGATGGGTAGGTGGGTGACTGAGTGAGTGAGTGTATGGGTAGGTAGGTGGGTGAGTGGATGGGTTGGTGGGTGAGTGAGTGAATGGGTAGGTGGGTGAATCGGTGAGCTGCACGCTTTTCCCGGAATGGGCGACTGCATGACCCTGCCTGCCCCAAACCACAACGCATGCGTCCACCGCAACCAACTCCACCACCGCCACCACCGCCGCCAAGAATAACTCCTCCAGCTCCTCCCATCTCGGAATGATCCTGCAACCCTGCCCGGCATTGCTCCCTCCTTCCCCTCGCTCGCTCGCTCACTGCCCCAGAACTGTTCTGTCGCTCGCTCGGACCATCGTGTCTGTGGGTCTCTGTGTGTGGTGAGTCTGTGGGTCTCTGTGTNGTGAGTCTGTGGGTCTCTGTGTGGTGAGTCTGTGGGACTCTGTGTGATGAGTCTGTGGGTCTCTGTGTGGTGAGTCTATGGGTCTCTGTGAGTCTGTGGGTCTCTGTGTGAGCCTATTGGTCTCTGTGTGGTGAGTCTATGGGTCTCTGTGTGGTGAGTCTATGGGTCTCTGTGTGGTGAGTCTGTGGGTCTCTGTGTGAGTCTATAGGTCTCTGTCTGAGTCTATGGGTCTCTGTGTGGTGAGTCTATGGGTCTCTGTGTGAGTCTATAGGTCTCTGTCTGAGTCTGTGGGTCTCTATGTGGTGAGTCTATGGGTCTCTTTTGAGTCTATGGGTCTCTGTGTGAGTCTATGGGTCTCTGTGTGAGTCTATGGGTCTCTGTGTGATGTGTCTATGGGTCTCTGTGTGAGTCTGTGGGTCTCTGTGTGTCTATGGGTCTCTGTGTGAGTCTATAGGTCTCTATGTGGTGAGTCTATGGATCTCTGTGTGAGTCTATGGGTCTCTGTGTGAGTCTATGGGTCTCTGTGTGGTGAGTCTGTGGGTCTCTGTGTGGTGAGTCTGTGGGTCTCTGTGTGGTGAGTCTGTGTGTCTCTCTGTGGTGAGTCTATGGGTCTCTGTGTTAGTCTGTGGGTCTCTGTGTGAGTCTGTGGGTCTCTGTGTGAGTCTGTGGGTCTCTGTGTGATGAGTCTTTGGGTTTCTGTGTGAGTCTGTGTCTCTGTGTGAGTCTATGGGTCTCTGTGTGAGTCTCTGTGTGAGTCTGTGGGTCTCTGTGTGAGTCTGTGTGGTGAGTCTATGGGTCTCTGTGTGAGTCTATGGGTCTCTGTGTGGTGAGTCTGTGGGTTTCTGTGTGGTGAGTCTCTGGGTCTCTGTGTGGTGAGTCTGTGGGTCTCTGTGTGGTGAGTCTGTGGGTTTCTGTGTGAATGGGTCTCTGTGTGGTGAGTCTGTGGGTTTCTGTGTGGTGAGTCTCTGGGTCTCTGTGTGGTGAGTCTGTGGGTCTCTGTGTGAGTCTGTGGGTCTCTGTGTGGTGAGTCTATGGGTCTCNGTGTGGTGAGTCTATGGGTCTGTGTGTCTATGGGTCTCTGTGTGTCTATGGGTCTCTGTGTGGTGAGTCTCTGAGTCTCTGTGTGCTGAGTCTATGGGTCTCTGTGTGGTGAGTCTATGGGTCTCTGTGTGATGAGTCTGTGGGTCTCTGTGTGATGAGTCTATGGGTCTCTGTGTGATCTATGGGTCTCTGTGTGAGTCTATGGCTGTCTCTCTGTGTGATGAGTCTATGGGTCTCTGTGTGATCTATGGGTCTCTGTGTGATGAGTCTATGGGTCTCTGTGTGATGAGTCTATGGGTCTCTGTGTGATGGGTCTCTGTGATGAGTCTGTGGGTTGTGTGATGAGTCTGTGGGTCTCTGTGTGATGTGTCTGTGGGTCTCTCTGTGTGGTGAGTCTGTGGTTCTCTGTGTGATGAGTCTATGGCTCTCTGTGTGATGAGTCTGTGGGTCTCTCTGTGTGAGTCTATGGGTCTCTGTGTGATGTGTCTGTGGGTCTCTCTGTGTGATGAGTCTATGGGTCTCTGTGTGATGTGTCTGTGGGTCTCTCTGTGTGGTGAGTCTGTGGGTCTCTGTGTGTGTGAGTCTGTGGGTCTCTGTGTGATGTGTCTGTGGGTCTCTGTGTGGTGAGTCTGTGGGTCTCTGTGTGGTGAGTCTGTGGGTCTATTGTGAGTCTATGGGTCTCTGTGTGGTGAGTCTGTGGGTCTATGTGTGATGAGTCTCTGGGTCTCTGTGTGATGAGTCTATGGGTCTCTGTGTGAGTCTATGGGTCTCGGTGAATCTTCCTCTCCTCCTCCTCCTCCTCCACCTCCTTTCGACAACCGTGACGAAAGCCTCCTCGGAGAAGTCCCAGCGCCATCGCCCGCGACCACCGTCCACCCCGTCCACCAGCGCCGTGCCGGCAAGCACCGGGCCTTCGCCCGCGCCGGGTTCATCGTCGGCACCGGCGCCCGCCACCGTGCAGATCGGCCTTGCGGCGTCCGAGGTGACGGCGACATCGTTCCGCGTCTCCTGGTTCCCCGGGGAGCTCTCCTTCGACTCGTACACCGTGCGGTACCGCTCCCTCCACGAGGATCAGGAGGTGGCAGGAGAGGAAGTGGGCGGGGCGGGCGGCAAAGTGGGAGGAGCCGGCGAGAGTGTGGGCGGGGCCAAGCACGAAGTGGGCGGGGCCAAGCACGGAGTGGGCGGAGCCTACGGCGGCGAACGGGAGGAGGGCGGCGACGGTAACGGTGGCAACGGGGATGGAGGCGGCGGCGACGGTAACCGTGGCGACGACGAGGGATGGAGGGAGCTTTGGGCCCCGGCCGGAGCTCGCTCGGCCGTCGTGACGGAGCTCACCGAGGGAGCTCTCTACGAGGTGCTGCTGCTGGGGGTCACGCAGAGAGGAGGGGGTGGAGGGGGGGGAGCCCCCCCCCACCACAACCAGCCCTACCCAGGTCGCCCCCCTCCGACTCGTCACAGGTAACGATGGGGCACCGGGGTGGTGGTGGTGCCAGGCTAGGTACATGTTTGCTGGGGGGGGGGCGGGGGGCGATTTTGGAAATGAACGTGCAGTGGTGGTTGTGGTGGTTGTGGTGGTGGTTGTGGTGGTTGTGGTGGTCGTGGTGGTGGTTGTGGTGGTGGTTGTGGTGGTGGTGGTGGTTGTGGTAGTGGCTGTGGTGGTTGTGGTGGTTGTGGTGGTGGTTGTGGTGGTAGTANTGTCGTGGTGGTGGTTGTGTTGGTTGTCGGTGGTTGTGGTGGGGAGCGGTGGCGCAGTGGTTAGCGCCGCTACGAACCCCGCACCCGGCCCGAGTTCGAAACCCTAGGTCTACCCCTAGGTCGACTCAGCCTCAAGTAAGTTACCTGGTGCGCCACCCAGCCTCTCGCGTGCCGCGGTGCCGGTAGCCTTCATAGGTGCTAACAGCACTTGCCCCGACAGTCTGCTGAGGCTACGCGGGTGATCTTTGTCTGTGTGCGTGTTCTCTCCACTGCTGCCCCCCCCCTCGCTAGCGCTACGACCCCTGGGGGCTCTGACCGTCACCAAAGTCTCCCCACGGCTGCCAGGGTCACGTGGCCACCCCAAGTCCACGGGTCACGGGGTGAGGGTCACATGGTACGCGCCCCACGTGGAAGGTGAGCACACATACACGCCTACACACATACCTACACACACACACCTACACACACACATACACACACACATACCTACACACACCTACACACACACCTACACACACACACCTACATAGACACACCTACACACATACGCCTACACACACACGCCTACACACACACGCCTACACACACACATACCTACACACACCTACACACACACCTATACACACACACACCTACATAGACACACCTACACACATACGCCTACACACACACGCCTACACACACATGCCTACACCTACACACACCTATACACACACAGCCACACACACACACACCTACACACACACATCCACACACACACACCTACACAACAACAACAACCGTCATTCGCCACTAAGTGGCGGTGACGTCACCACGACGCTTGTGCCAGGCCATGTGCACCTTGAGGCCACGTGAAGTGTCGAACGCCCGCTGGCAGGAGGTCACGGGGCAGACCCAGCAGGTGCCACGGGTCGACTGACCGAGATGACCGAGATGACTAGCTGATGCGCCACCTGTGCCCCTACTGTACCAACTTGCTGTGCTTTAGCCACCCGGCGCTCCGCTCGTTGTTGTGAGCGTCGCTCCGCTACATACCCACACACATCCACACACACACACCCACACAGCCATGCTGATGCTGCTGCTATTGATGATGATGCTGATGATGACGATGCTGCTACTGATGATGATGCCACTACTGATGATGGTGATGATGCCACTACTGATTATGATGATGCAACTACTGATCATGATTACGATGATGTTCCTCCTGATGATGATGCTACTACTGATCATGACGATGCTGATGATGATGCCACTACTGATGATGATGATGATACTACTGATGATGCTGCTGCTGATGATACTACTACTGATGACGATGCTGATGATGATGATACTACGATGATGATGATACTAATGATGCTGATACTGATGATGCTGCTGATGATGATACTACCACTGACGATGCTGGCGATGATGATATCACTCCCGACGACGATGATGCTGCTGACGATGATGATATCACTCCCGATGATGATGATGCTGCCACTACTGATGATGATACTACTACTGACGATGATGTCACTACTAATCATGATGATGATGATATCACTCCCGATAACGATGATGCTGCCACTCCCGATGATCATACTACTACTGACGATGCTGACGATGATGCTACTACTGCTGATGATGATGATGCTGATGATGATGATATCACTCCGATGACGATGCTGCTGATGCTGCAGGCCGCGCCGGGGCCGCCCGCAGCGCCCTGCTGGGAGGCCGCTCCACGTGGTTCACCGTCACCCACCTGTCGCCGCTCACCCGCTACGAGGTGACGGCCACGGCGGTGCGGGGCCCCGCTCGCAGCGCCCCCAGCCTGGCCGCCTTCACCACCGGTACGCCGTGCGGGGCCCACCGGCCTCACGGGTCCACAGGCCTCACGGGTCCACAGGTCTCATGGGGTCACAGGCCTCATGAGCCCACAGGCCTCATGGGGTCCACAAGCCTCATGAGCCCACAGGCCTCATGGGGTCCACAGGCCTCATGGGGCCCACAGGCCTCATGGGGCCTACAGGCCTCATGGGGTCCACAGGTCTCATGGGGCCCACAGGCCTCATGGGCCCACAGGCCTCATGGGGCCTACAGGCCTCATGGGGTCCACAGGCCTCATGGGGCCCACAGGCCTCATGGGGTCCACAGGTCTCATGGGGTCCACAGGCCTCATGGGGCCCACAAGCCTCATGGGGTCCACAGGCCTCATGGGGCCTACAGGCCTCATGGGGCTACAGGCCTCATGGGGCCCACAGGCCTCATGGGGTCCACAGGCCTCATGGGACCCACAGGCCTCATGGGGCCACAGGCCTCATGGGGTCCACAGGCCTCATGGGTCCACAGGCCTCACGGGGCTACAGGCCTCATGGGTCTACAAGCCTCATGGGGTCCACAGGCCTCATGGGTCCACAGGCCTCATGGGGCCACAGGCCTCATGGGGTCCACAGGCCTCATGGGGTCCACAGGCCTCATGGAGTCCACAGGCCTCAAGGGGCCACAGGCCTCATGGGGTCCACAGGCCTCATGGGGTCCACAGGCCTCATGGGGTCCACAGGCCTCATGGGGTCCACAGGCCTCATGGGGCCCACAGGCCTCATGGGGTCCACAGACCTCATGGGTCCACAGGCCTCATGGGGTCCACAGGCCTCATGGGGTCCACAGGCCTCATGGGGCCACAGGCCTCATGGGTCCACAGACCTCATGGGGTCCACAGGCCTCATGGGCCACAGGCCTCATGGGTCCACAGGCCTCACGGGTCCACAGGCCTCATGGGGTCCACAGGCCTCATGGGCCACAGGCCTCACGGGCCACAGGCCTCATGGGGTCCACAAGCCTCATGGGGTCCACAGGCCTCATGGGTCCACAAGCCTCATGGGTCCACAGACCTCATGGGTCCACAAGCCTCATGGGGCCCACAGGCCTCATGGGGCTACAGGCCTCATGGGTCCACAGGCCTCATGGGGCTACAGGCCTCATGGTCCACAGGCCTCATGGGTCCACAGGCCTCATGGGGCTACAGGCCTCATGGGGCCACAGGCCTCATGGGGCCACAGGCCTCACGGGGCTACAGGCCTCATGGGTCCACAGGCCTCATGGGTCCACAGACCTCATGGGGCCACAGGCCTCACGGGGCTACAGGCCTCATGGGTCCACAGGCCTCATGGGTCCACAGACCTCATGGGTCCACAGACCTCATGGGGCCACAGACCTCATGGGGCCACAGGCCTCACGGGGCTACAGGCCTCATGGGTCCACAGGCCTCATGGGTCCACAGGCCTCATGGGGCCACAGGCCTCATGGGGCCACAGGCCTCACGGGGCTACAGGCCTCATGGGTCCACAGGCCTCATGGGTCCACAGACCTCATGGGGCCACAGACCTCATGGGGCCACAGGCCTCATGGGGTCCACAAGCCTCATGGGGCCACAGGCCTCATGGGGCCACAGACCTCATGGGGTCCACAAGCCTCATGGGGCCACAGACCTCATGGGGCCACAGGCCTCATGGGATCCACAAGCCTCATGGGGCCACATGCCTCATGGGGCCACAGACCTCATGGGGCCACAGGCCTCATGGGCAAAGATGAGCCAATTCGCTGCGGGGATAGCGGAGGCAGGTTGTTAGTGTGCAGTGTGTAGTGTATCGTAGTGCAGCATGGTGTATAATGTAGTGTGTAGTGTATTGTAGTGTATAGTGTATTGTAATGTAGTGTATAGTGTATTGTAATGTAGTGTATTGTAATGTAGTGTATAGTGTATTGTAATGTAGTGTATAGTGTATTGTAGTGTAGTGTACAGTGTATTGTAGTGTATTGTAAAGTGTATTTGTTTATTGTATTGTTTAGTACAATANTGTAGGTACANTGTATTTGTTTCTTGCCGTCTGTTATGGGTTGTCCTGCTGTGCCCCCACTCGCCCCCTCCCCTACTCCCTCACTTGCCCCCCCTCCACCCACTCGCCCCCTCCCCCCCNACTCGCCCCCTTCCCCCACTCCCCCCACTCCACTCCTCTCACTCCTCTCCCCCACTCGCCCACTCCCTTCACCATCACCGCCCCCCACTCGCCCACCCACCCTCCCCCACTCCCCCCCCCNACTCGCCCACTCCCCCCCCCCACTCGCCCACTCCCCACTCCCTTCACCATCACGCCCCCCACTCCCCCACTCCCCCCCTCTCTTCACCCTCACCGCCCCCCACTCGCCCACCCACCCCCCCACTCCCTTCCCCCCCCCACCCCACTCCCCCACTCTCTTGACCCTCACCGCCCCNCCACTCGCCCCCCACTCCCCCCCCCACTCCCTCACTCGCCCATCTCCCCACTCCCCTCTCTTCACCCTCACCGCCCCCCNACTCCCCCCACCCCCCCTCCCCCCCACTCCCCCCCCACCCCTCCACCCCCCCCCAGGCCTGGACCCCCCCGCGCAGTGCGAGTGAGTGGGGTGACCCGTGGGCTGCCCGTGTCAGCTGGAAGCCGCCGCTGGGAACGCCACGGGGGGTTCAGCGTCAACTACGAGGCCGGCAACGACACGCACGAGGTGCCACCACCACAACCACCACCACAACTACCACAACCACCACTACCACAACCACAACGACACGCACGAGGTGCCACCACCACAACCACCACCACAACTACCACCACCACCACTACCACAACCACAACGACACGCACGAGGTGCCACCACCACAACCACCACCACAACTACCACCACCACCACTACCACAACCACAACGACACGCACGAGGTGCCACCACCACAACCACCACCACAACCACCACTACCACCATCACCATAACCACAACACCACCACCACTACAACCACCACAACCACAACCACCACTAACACCACCACACCACTACCACCACAACCACAACCACCACCACAACCACCACAACCACAACCCCCCNTGCCCCCTCCCCATCCCCCCTGGCCCTCCCCCCCGCCCCTCCCCCCCTGGCCCTCCCCACCCCCCCCGTGCCCCTCCCCCAATCGCAGGAGTTNACAATCCCTGCCACCCCAAGCACCACACCCACTACCTCCGCCACAACTATCACCACAACCACCACTACATGCCCCCCACTCACCCCCTGTGGCTCCTCCCATCCTCCNCCTGGCTCCTCCCATCCCCCGTGGCTCCTCACCCCCGTGCNGCTCCTCCCCCACTCCTCCTCCGTGCCCCTCCCCACTCCTCGCTGCTGCTGCCGCTCCCCCCACTACCCCTGGCTGCTCACCCCGCTGCTGCTCGCCACC
>WFAB01001418.1:0-87500 GCA_018977245.1 Lethenteron camtschaticum | reverse complement strand
TTACCACGAAACTACGAATTAAACATAAACGGTGCTCACACAGATACACACGGAGACACACCCTCTTGTATGTCACACCCTACGTGGTTCCACCACCACCACCACCACCATACCACCACCACCACCCNACCACNACNACCACCACCCACCACCACCACCCNACCACCACCACACCACCATCACGACACCACACCACACCACCACCACCACCCACTACACCACACACCACCACACCACCCCACACCACCACCACCCCACCACACACCACCACCCCACCCCCACCACCACCCCCACCACNACCACCCCCCAACCCCACCACCCCCACCACCACCACTACACCCCACCCCCCACCACCACCACCCCACCACCACCACCACACCACCACACCCACCACCACACCCCCACCCACACCACCCCACACCCCACACCACCACCCCACCACCCACTACACCACCCACCACCCACTACCACCACACCACCACCCCACCACCACACCCACCAGCACACACCACCACCCCNACACCACCACCACCCACCACCACGGCGCTGCGTGTGTCTGCAGGTGACTCCCTGTCGTACCACCACGGCCGGGCGTTCTCTACGCCGGACCGCGATCACGACGGGGCAGCCCCGCACTGTGCTGAGGCCTACCGGGGCGGCTGGTGGTACCGCAACTGCCACAAGGCCAACCTGAACGGGCGCTACGGGGACACCAGCCACAGCAGGGTTAGTCCTCGACGAGCAGCGTGCATCATACCGCACGCATCATACCACATGCGTCATACCGCACGCATCATACCGCACGCATAATACCGCACGCATCATACCGCACGCATAATACCGCACGCATCATACCGCACGCATAATACCGCTGTGTGTGTCTGTGTGTGAACGCTGTGTGTGTCTGTGTGTGAACGCTGTGTGTGTCTGTGTGAACGCTGTGTGTGTGTGAACGCTGTGTGTGTAGGGGGTGAACTGGGTGGCGTGGCGTGGCCACGAGGGGTCTCTGAGCTTCGTGGAGATGAAGCTGAGGCCGCACGCCTTCCAGGACACGGTCGCCAAGCGGAGGAGACGCCACGGGGACTAACGGAGACACGGGAGACGTCACGGGACTAACGGAGACACGGGAGACGCCACGGGGACTAACGGAGACGCCACGGGGACTAACGGAGACACGGGAGATGTCACGGGGACTAACGGAGACGCCATGGGACTAACGGAGACACGGGAGACGTCACGGGGACTAACGGAGACGCCACGGGGACTAACGGAGACACGGGAGACGCCACGGGGACTAACGGAGACGCCACGGGGACTAACGGAGACACGGGAGACGTCACGGGGACTAACGGAGACACGGGAGACACCACGGGGACTAACGGAGACGCCACGGGGACTAACGGAGACACGGGAGATGACGTGGGGGACTAACGGAGGCACGGGGGACGACGCAGGGGGACTAACGGAGACTGGCGTTTGAACGACACACACACACAGAGTTTGCGGGCTGTGATTGTTCGGGATTTGAATGTAATTGTCATTGGGTATCGATGTGAAGAGGCGTTTTGCCCTGCGGCAGTTTGGTCCGTGCGGCGGTGGTGGCGGCGGTGGTGGCGGTAGTGATGGCGGCGGTGGTGGCGGCGGTGGTGGTGGTGGTGACCGGTGGTTGTGGCGGTGGTGGCGGTGTTGGTTGTGGTGGTGGCGTTGGCGGTGGCGGCGGTGATGGTGAGTCCGTGGGCCTCCATGCGAGTCGATGAGTCTCTGCAGATATGTAGTTCTCTGAGCTTGCGGACCATTGTGTGAGTCTATGTGAGTGGTGGGTGCGTGGGTGTGCAGGTGGGTGGGTGGGTGGGTGAGTGGGTGAGTGAGCAGGTGGGTGAGCGTGCAAGTGGATGGGTGGGTGAGGAGGTGGGTGAGCAAGCGGGTGGGTGGGTTAGCGAACGGTTGGGCGAGTGAGCGAGTGGGCGGGCGAGTGGGCGGGCGAGTGGGCGAGTGGGTGGGTGAGCGAGCGGGTGAGCGTGGGTGGGCGAGTGGGTGGGTGAGCGAGCGGGTGAGTGTGGGTGGGTGAGTGGGTGGGTGAGCGAGTGGCGAGCGAGTGGGCGAGCGGGTGGTTAAGCGAGTGGGCGGTGGGTGGTCGAGTGGGCGGGCGAGTGAGCGAGTGGGCGAGCGAGTGGGCGAGCGGGTGGGCGAGCGAGCGTTGTCGCGACCTGCAGCGCCGTATCGCACAGACGGGTTCATGATCCCCCCTCCGTCACGGTGGCGACCCGGTAGCCCGGTGAGTTTGAAAAGCGCGACGCGAATCTGCACCTGACCCACCAACCCCTTAGCACCACCACCACCGCATTTCAAATGGCAGATGTGTCTGCGTAGAGGACTGCAAGTGTTGCATTGAATGTATCTCGTATGTAGTAGTAGTAGTTGTGTGTGTGTGTACATTCTAAACTAATTCTATTTTTTTATTTTCACCAGGTAAGGTCCCACTAAACTCCGTCGCTCTTTTTCAGAAGCGATGGTGATGAGAGAGAGACACGCAGACTCCAAATATACAGCAGCAGGCATCGTCAGTGTCGGGATCGAACCCACGACCTCCTGTATACCAGGCGAGGTAGTCAACATCTCATAGCCACCGTGATGGTGATGAGAGAGACACGCAAACTCCAAATATACAGCAGGCGTCAGTGTTGGGATTGAACCACGACCTCCTGTATACCAGGCGAGGTAGTCAACATCTCTGAGCCACCGTGCATGTTTTATGTGGACTGGTGGCGCAGTGGTTAGCGATCCCTAATCGCGGCCAACACCGCCAGTGACGATTTACCTGAGCCGGTCGTGGGCCTCCCTAGGTCGACTCAGCCTCAAAATGAGTACCCGGTACTGCGTGCAAATATCGCCACTCGGAGAAACAAAGGCGGCCGGGGCTTGGTTGCTGGCCACCCACCCCTCGTGTTGCTACTCGCTACCCACAGCACTTGCCCCACAGCCTGTTAGAGGCTACACGGGGATCTTTGTGTATGGCTACCAACAGCACTTGCCCCACAGTCTGTTGAGGCTACACGGGGGATCTTTGTCTTTGTGTGTGGCTACCAACAGCACTTGCCCCACAGCCTGTTAGAGGCTACACGGGGATCTTTGTCTGTGTGTATGTTGCTGCTACTCGCTACCAACAGCACTTGCCCCATAGTCTGTTAGAGGCTACACGGGGATCTTTGTCTTTGTATATGTTGCTGCTTCTCGCTACCAACAGCACTTGCCCCACAGTATGTTGGAGGCTACACGGGGGATCTTTGTCTTTGTGTGTGCTACTCGCTACTCTACAGCCTGTTAGAGGCTACACGGGGGATCTTTGTCTTTGTGTGTGGCTACCAACAGCACTTGCCCCACAGCCTGTTGGAGGCTACACGGGGATCTTTGTGTATGTTGCTGCTACTCGCTACCAACAGCACTTGCCCCCATAGTCTGTTGGAGGCTACACGGGGGATCTTTGTATCTGTTAACTCGCCGCTTTCCCCTATTCCTTTGCAAGGAAATTGAGTTTTGAGGTGCATGGGCCATGCAGACNTTTGAATGCGGCAGCAGCAACAAGAACAACGAAACTAATTCTAGATTTGAAGTTTTCGTGACTTCAAGAGTCCATACTCTTTGTTTTTTAGGTAAAGTCATTTGTAAAAAATTTAAATAAAATAAAAATAAATTAAAAATCGACGTTTCAGAGGCAACACAAGCATCCGTCTTCAGGTGGAACCGTCACAACAAAAACTAAAATACTTCTCATTTAAAGCTTTCGTGACTGCAGGGATTCATCTTCTTGGTTCTTTCGGTAAAGTCACTTAGAAGGGAAATAATAAAATAAAAATAATAAAATAAAAAATGTTTTATTTTTATATANTATTATTACATTCTACGTGACTTTACCGAAAAACCAAGAAGATAAATCATATCATTCGACCTTCTTTGAGTACAAAATATAATAATAGGGTTTTTTTTCCCCGATTTCTTTCTGGCAACAAAACTTCAACTTTTTTTACGAGGATTCGTGTTATTGCATTACCACAATATTTGGTACGGACCAATCAGTTTCAAGGACAATGCAAATATTATCAGAGTGTGTTTTTTTTTAAGAACTGTCTCTTGTGTGGACCAATCAGTTTCAAGGACAATACATATGTTATCAGTGTGTTTTTNGTTTTTTTGACCGCAGTATTGTGGTTAACGCAGACATGAATCCTCGTAAAAAGGTTTCAAGTTTTGTCGCCAGAAAAAAGGGGAAAACCCCTATTATTATTATAAAAACTAAAATAATGTAGTCACGTAGAAGGGAAATAAAAAAATAAAAATTATATATAACTATAATAAATAAAATAATTTAAAATAAAATAATATGTAATTTATTTTATTTTATACTACATGTAGCTGCGCTGTAGTAGCACACATGTAGTATACACACTAGTTACGTGTGTATACGTAGTAGCTACACATGTAGCTACACATGTAGTACTACACATGTAGTAGCTACTACACATGTAGTAGCTACACGTGTAGTAGCTACACATGTAGAAGCTACACGTGTAGAAGCTACACGTGTGTAGCTACTACACGTGTACTACATGTAGTAGCTACTACACGTGTACTACATGTGTAGCTACACATGTAGTAGCTACACATGTAGTAGCTACACATGTAGTAGCTACACATGTAGTAGCTACACATGTAGTAGCTACGACACGCAAATTCAAGAGCCCCACGCTAAACGCTTTCAAGCTATCAGTGATTCTGCACTTGCTCTATCGCTATAGTACTACACCGCCTTTGATTTTACGAACGACCGGCTGTTTAAGGTTAGCGATTAGTCGTATAATCTGGCTGTATAGCAAATGAAAAAAACAATTACTTTATAATGCAAGTTAAGATTTTTTTGTTTTAATATTTGTGTGATTTCTTTTTTATTTAGGCCCTTTTACAAATGCTACAGGCCTCGCACTAGCTTCATTCGGCACTGACAGCATCCACGCAAGGCGATGTTCGTCAGCGCTCACCTGCGGGGCAGATGTATAGCCGCAGCTGCACTCTCTGAAAGGCGCCTTTTCGAGGTGGAGGGGAGGAAATGAGATATCCACGCGACCACGGGGAGAGACAGAGAGAGAGAGACACCGCAAACTCCAAATATACAGCAGCCAGCAGGCATCGTCAGGGTCGGGATCGAACCCACACCTCCTGCAGACCAGGCGAGGTAGTTAACTTCTCAATCCACGTGAGAGATGAGAGAGAGACGCAAAAAATATACAGCAGGCATCGTCAGGGTCGGGATCGAACCCACGACCTGTACGCCAGGCGAGGTGGTTAACATATCCTAGCCACCGTGATGATGATGAGAGAGACCGCAAACTCCAGACATACAGCAGCAGCGTCAGGGTCGGGATCGAACCCACGACCTCCTGTATACCAGGCGAGGTAGTTAACATCTCATAGCCACCGTGATAATGCTGAGAGAGACACGCAGACTCCAAATATACAGCAGCAGCAGGCATCGTTAGGGTCGGGATCGAACCCACGACCTCCTGCATACCAGGCGAGGTAGTCAACATCTCATAGCCACCGTGGCGCCTATGAGCCGGTTGCTTGCCTCTGATTGTCAATTTCTCACGTGGTGGTGGTGGTGGAAGGAGGAGGAGGCTTTCGCGACCAAATATTATCCATAATAGAGGTTTTGTTTATTTGGTCAGGTCGCGTAAATATTTACCACCAAATATGGACGCGAACTCACCCACAGAGGGAGAGAGAGAACGAAGAAATATATCAACGCTCTGTTAAGCTATGAATGTGGTTATTTTTCGTTATTAAATGGCAGAACGTTGCGATGTTTTCGCGTGGTTAATTGTCCACGAAACGACGCGTGTGTTTGTATATTTTAAAAAANCTGTGTATAAACAAACACACACACACGCGTACACAAAGACAAAGATCCCCCGTGTAGCCTGTAACAGACTATTTCTAGATTTGAAGCTTTCGTGACTGCAAGGATTCATATCTTAGGTTTTTTCGGTAAAGTCACGTAGGTAAAACATTAAAATTAATACAAGTAAAATAAAATAAAAATCACGACGTTTCGGAGGCAACACAAGCTTCCGTCTTCAGGTGGAACCGTCACAGCCACGACAGCTGCACTTGATACAGCTGTCGTGATTTTTTATTTTGATTTTATTTTACTTTTTAATGTTTTACCTACGTGACTTTACCGAAAAAACCTAAGAATATGAACCTGTAACAGACTGTAGGGGCAAGTGCTGTTAGCGAGCAGCACCTGTGAAGGCTACCGGCACTGTGGCACACGAGGGGTGGTGTGGCTAACACCACGCCCGGCCGCCTTTGTCTCTCCCAGTGGCGATGTTTAGTATACACACCGCACCAGGTTACTGGTTTGAGGCTGAGTCGACCTAGGGGAGGAACCAGGAGCTGATCACCGGCGTGTAAGGCCCCGCTGTAGCAAGTATTCAGAAGCAATCCGGCTATCACGAATGATAGCTGAACGAAGTGGCTTATCAACATCATCATCATCTTTCGATTTAAAGCTTTCGTGACTGCAGGGATTCATCTTCTTGGTTCTTTCGGTAAAGTCACGTAGAATGGAAATAATAAATAATAAAATAAAACAATAAAATAATTCTCACGACGTTTCGGCCACAACGCAAGCAGCCGTCCTCAGGTGAAGAACAGGTCTTTCGACAGACCTGGCAAGACAGCTGTCTTTCCGACAGACCTGGTCTTCACCTGAGGACGGCTGCTTGCGTTGTGGCCGAAACGTCGTGAGAAGAATTTTATAGTTTTATTTTTATTATTTTATTATTTCCCTTCTACGTGACTTTACCGAAAGAACCAAGAAGATGAATCCCTGCAGTCACGAAAGCTTTAAATCGAAATTTAATTTAGTTATTGTCGAATGTGTTGATTCGGCCACTGGAGGGCAGTGTTGACCCAAGCTTGCGACCTTTTTNCAATTTTTCAGTTCCAATTATTAGGCAGAGCCCTGTGAGCCATTCGGCTCTTGAATCGGGTGCAACCGCATAAAAAAAAACAACATGAACAAGAAAACATCTTAAAGTGACTATGCACAAACAGAAAAATCCAGGAAAAACTTCAAAGTCTTCCAGAAAAAAACCACCAACGCTCTGTGCAAAAATCGCAGTGGGATGCAAGTCAACAACACCATAATAGTAGGTGTTTCCCCTTTCAACTGGTACAAAAACTGACACCTTTATACAAGGCATCATATTTGCAATAACCACAACACAAGCAGTCAAAATGCAAACAAAAAGAAACAACTCTGATGATGATAATGATGTGCAGTTGATCAACTTCAATGACATATATTATTAGAGTTGTTTATTTTGTTTGCATTTTGACTGCTAGTGTTGTGGTTATTGCAAACATGATGCCTTGTATGAAGGTGTCAGTTTTTGTACAGTTGAAAGGATAAAAACTATTACTATATTTTGCCACCGGTAAAGGAGGTCTCAGTGTAAATAAACAACAACATGAACCACAAGACAACTTAGATTAACGCCATCATTTTGCAGGATGCTGAAGATCACCCTGCAAAAGTGGTGATTAGCTGGGCTGCCATCGTTAAGGGGCCGTCCATAAATGACGTCACGCACCTATGGGGGGGGGGCAGACATTGGTGACGATGTGTGACGAGGGGGGGGGTAGAGAAATGTGACGTCACATCAAAATGCTGCAACTTTAAATAAATATAGACAACACGTTCTACTTAATTAAATTGACTATTTAATAAATGTTTGCTCCTACAACATCAGAGTACAGCGCCACAATAAATACGCACTACAATAACAATAGTTTAAAGCGATTTGAAGCATGTTTTATATATTTTTTGGGGGGCAGAGCTTTTGACGTCATATTTGAGGGGGGGGNCTGACTTTTTGTGACGTCGTGTGACGAAGGGGGGGGTCAAAAATCGCCAAAATTGCGTGACGTCATCACAGCAGTGGATAGGCCGGTCGTTATTAATGCTATTCTAACTTGAAGCTTTCGTGACTGCAAGGAATCATATTCTTAGGTGTTTTCGGTAAAGTCACGTAGGTAAAACACTTAATAAAAATAAAATAATAAAGATCCCACCTGATGACGGAGACTTGTGTTGCCTCCGAAACGTCGTGATCTTTATTTTATTTTATTATTTTATTAATTTTGATGTTTACCTACGTGACTTTACCGAAAACACCTAAGAATATATTAATGAGGCTAATTTGCATAGCAGCGCCGTGACGTAACGTTGCGTCGTGACGTCACAACGGACACCGGTTTGCCGAGGGGGTGGGTCACGTGCCTTTCGATTTTGGACTGAACCATCATCGCAATTTACGGTCGAGGTGGGTGCGTTCAACTCATCTCGTAATTTTGTACCGATTGTTCGATAGATGGGGACGTATTAAGCAATCGATTTTATAGATTTGTGAGAGAATCAATTAATTCCGCACTTGATGATTAGGCGTTTCAAATCTTGTTGATTGATTTAAAAAAAATAGTTTATTATACCCCCCCCCCTCCTACTGAGCAATTGGACTCTCCCAAAGGAGATCCAAGATTCTTCAACAATTCCTCATCCGAGCGTCGGGATTGGCTGTTGATGAGCACGTGACCAGCTCTCGTTGAATCGGATATGAAGCGACTACGTCATAGGGTGATGGAGGGGTTATTTATCTGTGTTACGAAATTCAATAGCTTTTCGAAATGTTAATTTAAAAGTAGTGCAGTTGGCTATGAGGATTTGGAGCCTGAGGGCGGGCTGAACAGGATGAATGGGGTGGGGCCACAGTTAACTTTTATGTAAATTAGCATTGATCATAACCGAGGCAAAATGAAAAATGTAAACTGTAATTTATTTATGAGTTTTGGCAAAAGTAACAAAATGTTCTTATGGGGGAAGTGAAATTCTACCGGATAATAAAAATAACCGGCGAAAATATGTGAAATTCATAAAATAAAATAAATACATTTCAACCAATTTAATACATGATGTTGTAAAAGAAAAACATTATTTTTTTNGCGGGTAGGGGAAATCATAAGGCACCAGATGAAAAAATAATCCAAGCCTAATAAAATGTCAAATTAAGTTTTTATATATGTATATTTTAAACAAAATTAATGGCCGATCATTTATCGTGATAATATCTTAACACCAAAACGAGGAACTATAAAATCATGAAAAATGTTTTGCTTAAACTTTGACCAACCCGATAAAAATTACGCCATTGGAGAAGTAATAAGCTATCGGATAATAAACAATAACTATGTGAAACATTGAAGAACAGATTATAAAATATATTAAGTAAATGGGTAAATCAAGTGTGAAAGCGACGTGAAACATGTACTATAATGATATTTACATAAAATAATTAGAGATATAAAAATATGTTTTATCAAGTAAACAAATAATATATCCGATAGGGGAAGTTGATTTGTATCTGATAAAAAAAGATATCTCGAAAATGAGTCAAACTTTAATATATATTCTTAATGTTGTATACTTTTAACAGATGCATGTAAATACTTTTTATATTAAAAAGATAACACGAGAAAAGTATTACATAATTTAACATACGATTCTTACTCCTAAATAATCGGTTCAAATATCAATAAGTAGGGGAAGTAATTATCTACAAGGTAATAAAAAATAACACTCAAAATAATGTTACATCTAAATAATTGTTTTAAATATTTTAAACGCGTGAAATAAATAAATGAAACCGACAACGCCAAAAGTTGGACATTTTTGTTTATTTTATAAAACACATTTCACGTACATATACCTCGACAGAAAAAAGTGTCCCTTTAGAGTAAGTGAAAATCAACGAGGATAAATTAAAAAAAACTTATAAACATTTTAATAAAACAACGAATAAATACAATTATTGCGCTTGTTAAAACACCAAAAATAAATAATAAACTCGCGCGNCACACACAGAGAGAGAGAACCCGCGGCGAAGATGGCGGCCGAGTCGGTTCAGGTGAGGAACCCTCAAAACAGCGAATAGTTACGCCTAACAGCTTTATAAAATAAACTAAACCCCCCACGCTCGGAGTTAACGACAAGAGGGTGGATACGATAGAAGTGGTACTAATTTAAACGAATTAAAAAAATATTTTACCTCACGAAACTTCGGGTGTGTGTAACCCCGCCCCCCACACATTTTGAGTTTATTTAACAACGGTAACTCGCTCTAAAGAAAGTTTTAAACTGCGTCTTTCGCCTCCTTCGTCGAACGCCGCCCTCGTGCATTTCTTTTTTGTTCGGCTTATTTTGTTTTGCTGTCGAGGGAAATCGATTATCTTTGCCGAGCGAACACGGAGGGATTTGACGGTCTCGCCTAGTCGCCTCTACCGGGTGAGGTGCGTCGCGGTGGGTAGGGATCTGTAGGCCGCAACACCCCACCCCAACACCACCCNACCTCACTCCACTCTTCCTCCTCCGTTCTCCCGTGGGATGCGTACTTTTTGAGAAACATTCGAAAGCAATTATCATCGATAAGCAGTTGAGTTATTTGACGCTTTGTTTAGTCGATGTTGATGTCGTCGTTTCAAACGCCCAGTTGAGTTGTGTGGCCCGGTCATCCACTCCGACCAAAAATGGTGAAGTATGACCAATTCTCAGCGGCTACTGCGGGGCACAAATCAATTGTTGTGCTGTACCTCCTATGCTGCCCACCCTTCATCGCACCGGCACTCACCAGCGTGGTGAAGTATGGTTGAATAGCCCCCCTCCCTCTCTCCCAGACATGATTATTATTAATCGTTACTGCTATTAAGTAAATAGTGTTCGTGCTAGGGTTCCATTTGATGTGCGTATTGTATAGTAGACGCGTTCAGTTTTAAGTTTGATGGAGTTATTGTGCACCCTCACAAACTGATAACTTGTTGATGGGAAAAGTCATCGGAATTAATGTTAAACCGGGAGATGGGGGGGGGGGTAAGCCCTTCATCTTAACATTCGAAGTCAACTCAATCAAACTCTATTTCTATAGCACTATTCGCAAAAAAAANGAATGCAATAGAATAGTGACGTGTTGTATTATGGCCTGCGTTCGTCGTGTTTGTTAGCGGTCTTCAAGGTACACAATGTTACTGTTGAAATCCACATTCGTTTCAGTGGTGGAGTGGGGCTTGCAACAACAACAACGCTCTTTCGAAACGCAACAACGAGAATTATCCAAACGAGATGCGTTTTTCATCAAACCCTTTTAGGATGATAAAAAAGGCGATGTGACGTGGGCAACGTATGCACAAGTCCAGTACACAANGTACAGCACTAGTGTGTAGTGTATGTGTATAGTAGTGTAGTATACTAGTACAGCACTAGTGTGTAGTGTAGTGTGTATAGTAGTGTAGTATACTAGTACAGCACTAGTGTGTAGTGTAGTGTGTATAGTAGTGTAGTATACTAGTACAGCACTAGTGTGTAGTGTATTGTGTATAGTAGTGTAGTATACTAGTACAGCACTAGTGTGTAGTGTATTGTGTATAGTAGTGTAGTATACTAGTACAGCACTAGTGTGTAGTGTGTATAGTATAGTATACTAGTACAGCACTAGTGTGTAGTGTATGTGTATAGTAGTGTAGTATACTAGTACAGCACTAGTGTGTAGTGTATGTGTATAGTAGTGTAGTATACTAGTACAGCACTAGTGTGTAGTGTATTGTGTATAGTAGTGTAGTATACTAGTACAGCACTAGTGTGTAGTGTATTGTGTATAGTAGTGTAGTATACTAGTACAGCACTAGTGTGTAGTGTATGTGTATAGTAGTGTAGTATACTAGTACAGCACTAGTGTGTAGTGTATGTGTATAGTAGTGTAGTATACTAGTACAGCACTCGTGTGTAGTGTGTATAGTATAGTATACTAGTACAGCACTAGTGTGTAGTGTATGTGTATAGTAGTGTAGTATACTAGTACAGCACTCGTGTGTAGTGTATGTGTATAGTAGTGTAGTATACTAGTACAGCACTAGTGTGTATAGTAGTGTAGTATACTAGTACAGCACTAGTGTGTAGTGTATTGTGTATAGTAGTGTAGTATACTAGTACAGCACTAGTGTGTAGTGTGTATAGTATAGTATACTAGTACAGCACTAGTGTGTAGTGTATTGTGTATAGTAGTGTAGTATACTAGTACAGCACTAGTGTGTAGTGTATGTGTATAGTAGTGTAGTATACTAGTACAGCACTAGTGTGTAGTGTATTGTGTATAGTAGTGTAGTATACTAGTACAGCACTAGTGTGTAGTGTATTGTGTATAGTAGTGTAGTATACTAGTACAGCACTAGTGTGTAGTGTATTGTGTATAGTAGTGTAGTATACTAGTACAGCACTCGTGTGTAGTGTATGTGTATAGTAGTGTAGTATACTAGTACAGCACTAGTGTGTAGTGTAGTGTGTATAGTAGTTAGTATACTAGTACAGCACTAGTGTGTAGTGTATGTGTATAGTAGTGTAGTATACTAGTACAGCACTAGTGTGTAGTGTAGTGTGTATAGTAGTGTAGTATACTAGTACAGCACTAGTGTGTAGTGTATTGTGTATAGTAGTGTAGTATACTAGTACAGCACTAGTGTGTAGTGTATGTGTATAGTAGTGTAGTATACTAGTACAGCACTAGTGTGTAGTGTATTGTGTATAGTAGTGTAGTATACTAGTACAGCACTAGTGTGTAGTGTGGTGTATAGTAGTGTAGTGTACTAGTACAGCACTCGTGTGTAGTGTATTGTGTATAGTAGTGTAGTATACTAGTACAGCACTCGTGTGTAGTGTATTGTGTATAGTAGTGTAGTATACTAGTACAGCACACGTGTGTAGTGTCGCCTGATGAAGTGGTTGTAATTACTGGCGAAACGTCGTACTCCGATTGTAANTATTGTGGCTCTTGGTTCCAACACACCGGTGTGCTGTACTAGTATACTACACTACACACTACGCTATACACTACACTATACACAAAACACTACACTACACAATATGTTTACGTGATACTAAACCGTACTAATTGGCTTTGTCGTGTGGTGGCGGGTTTAACGACGCATTTATATATTCACGCGATTTAACCCAACAAAACCTGTATCGTGGTTATAATTCGTGGCAGCCTTGTCTGCCACTAACAGCGTAGCGCCCCACAGCAGCCTAAATCTCTACCTGTTGTGCTTGGTGGGACATCCATCNCATGCACAGTCCAGGCTCTAACAAAAATGCCCTGCTTAGCTTTTTTTTCTCCCAGAGATTTGATGAGATCAGGCGCATTCGGAGTGATTTGGCCCACAGGCTTTTGTCTAACGATGCAGTTATGAACATCAGCGTAATCTAAATGGGACCGTTTTGTTAGTATTCAAAGTTATGAAAAAAATTGAATTCCTTGCAAAAGGTTTCCTATTTGGTGTTTGAACGTCTTATAACACCTCCATAATGTAGGTTCAATGTATAACGACACGTTTATATTGATGCGATCTAACCCAAAAAANTCTATATTATGGATGATATTGGTCGCGAAAGCTTACTACGTGTTAATCCTAACACCTCTTGTATTGGCAGAAAAAAGTAAAACCTATTGTTTTTCATTCAATGTAATCTATTTGGGGTGTGCTGCGACTATACCTACATTTGTAGGCTTCGTTGCGAATTCCAAAAANCTGAGTTTGGCTTCGTGTGAGAGGATGTGGGGTTGGGGTGGGGTTGGGGGTGAGGTTGATGACACTCAAAAGTGTCCACACAGATGGATTCTAGAATTCACGACTTCATCTCCTGGCCACGTTAGGAGGCCGAGCCTACGACACCAACCAGTCTGCCGTCCACAAAGCAAACCGGGCAACAACCAGCTTCAGCCTGCTCAATTTGAGTACGAGATAATACTTTATTGTCTATGGGAAGAATCCGATAAGCTCACAAAGCTCGCTTTTCTTTCTCTCCCACAGATGTCCATTACAATTTGATCGTAGGCCACTTTGTTGAATTGCACAATAGGGTACTGTTTTTGCTTAATCGCTTTACCGTTAACTTTGACTATGCACTTTTCACGTGACCTTTGGTACGATTTGCTGGGTTTTTTTAACCTCCGATTATTGTACGGCTCTCTCGGCGCGTCTGCCGGTTGCGCCCCCGCGTGTCGTTCGGCGCCTTGTCCGACGTTTTTGCTCCATGTGCTGGGAGCTTCCTCAGGAACCGATTTTGGTCTTCTTCACGATGTGTAAATGTTGTGGGTTTTTTTGAAACGAATATTTGTTTTAACTGTCTAAGTTGAATTCCCAACCAAGGCTAGCATCAGTGGCATCGTGCCTTTATCAGATGCACTACTGCATCCGTCTGGAATGCTCTTCTGATATTAGGAAGCCACTGGAGCTATATACTTTTACATAATCTAGATTGAAAACTCATTGTTTTAGAACTGCTTGTTGTTGTGTTTGGTTTGTTGTCCTTCACCCTCGCCTTCCGATAAGCACGGTTGGATACGTGTTGTGCGAAGTAAGTTCTACATAATACATGCGTACATAAGAGTATGAGTTTCTGTGG
Organism: Lethenteron camtschaticum; assembly: GCA_018977245.1. Lineage (NCBI taxonomy): Eukaryota > Metazoa > Chordata > Hyperoartia > Petromyzontiformes > Petromyzontidae > Lethenteron > Lethenteron camtschaticum. The sequence goes on along the minus strand of WFAB01001418.1, from coordinate 72,934 downwards.
GTCTCTGGATCTTTTTGGACTTCATGTGTCTCTTTCCGATGTTAGGAAGCTACTGGAGCTATGCACTTTTAAATCCAGGTGTAAAACTAATTTCTTTCGAACGGCTTTTAGTGTTTCGTTTGTTTATACTTCCTCCCACCGCGCCTCCGATTACCACGGTTGGCTACGTAAATTCTGGGCCCTGCCGTAGGAATGTGGAATTTCTATTCCACCAATAGATAAGAGATGGCCTGCCGAGCACTTATTTCGAGTGTGGTTGAAGTGGCAGGCTGCGTTATGACTTTGAGCGACTTTTTTTNAGCAACTACCCTGGCAAAGGGCACGCGGTGGCTATGAGATGTTAACCACCTCGTCTTGTATACAGGAAGTTGTGGGCTCGATGTCGACCCTGACTCCTGTTGTATGTTTGAGTTTGAATGTCTCTCCTCGTGGTCGCGCGAACTTTGCTCCCGATCTCCTATTTTCCCTCCACATTTATCATCAACGTCACGCGTTTAAGAGTATTCGCCAGGTATAAATTCACACGTGGTGATGATGATGAGCCACTTCGTTGAGCTATTATTTGCGAGAGCCAGGTCGCTTCTGAAACGAGCTGTATAATAGAGCAGTGGCCTTACTTACCTGGTAAAATACAAGTTTGTAGTGTTTATAATAGTTGAGTAAATTTCACTTCAACGTGTCACCCACTGCTATCATGCTCGCTTGGACTGTGAGAATGGTAGCACCTTCAAGTTTGATCCAGTGGTTTTAATTTCTATCAGAATTGTTGGTTTTTTTTTACACGCTTTTATTGAACTCACTCTGTCTGTTGTTGTTGTGTTGTTGTTGTATCCTCAAATCTCGTAACTCAATTTAACCCACTTCCCAATGTGGTATCGACTGCAAACTTGGTATACTTATGTCATACTGATGACAATACTATATTCTATCATACATTTTTTTTAAACATAATTTTTTATATTATGTTTCGGCTTGGGTCTAATTGTCTACGTTCAACTGACGTTGGCTGTAATTCACGGTTCCCTNACGTTACGGCAAGCTTCGGNACCACTTCCTGGGGTCATGGAGTTCTTCCATTACTACAGTACTTTCATCTTTACGATGTGACGATCAATATACTGCTAGCCGTCTTCAGTGAAGCTGAAGACGGCTGCTTGCGTTGTGGCCGTAATAAAATAATAAAAATAAAACCTAATAAAATAATTCTCACGACGTTTCGGCCACAACGCAAGCAGCCATTTTCAGGTGAAGCTGAAGACGGCTGCTTGCGTTGTGGCCGAAACGTCTTCTGAAGCTGAAGACGGCTGCTTGCGTTGTGGCCGAAACGTCGTGAGAATTATTTTATTATGTTTTATTTTTATTATTTTATTACTTCCTTTCTACGTGACTTTACCGAAAGAACCAAGAAGATGAATCCCTGCAGTCACGCAAGCTTTAAACCAACAAGCAGTTCTAAAGAAATGAGTTTGTCAAACTCGATGATTTGAAAGTGGATAGCGTTCCAGACGTCCGCGGAAGCGCCACGTGAAAGCGCACGCGATGCCGGTGACTGCCTTTGTTCGTTTCCTCTCCCCAACAATATTATCAGGTCAGCCATTCGTGTTGTTCATTCATACCCACCAACTATTTTTGATCTTCCTATGTACACCGTAGTCTGCAATGAGGTTACTGAATTACCTTGGTCTTTGATTGCAGGCGGTGGTGTTGGAGTAGCAAAAGCTTGTGTCGTGAATTGTCTTGGTTTTGAAGATGGTTGTGGTTTACACCATTGGAACCTCATTTGCCAGTAAAAATATGATAATTGTTTTTTTACCCTTTTATCTGCAAACAAAACTGACACCTTTTTTTACAAGGAGTCATGTTTGCATTGACACAATACCTGCAGTCGTAATGCAAACAAAAAACACAACTCTGATAATGTATGCACTGTCCTTGAAATTGATTGGTCCACACCCGAGACAGCTTTTTTAGAGCCTAGTCTCACATGGTGTTGGACCAGATGACGCCAAAAGGCGCACAACTCAAAGACAATGCACCACCTCGGTCTGCGGCTTCATTCGATCTGTTTAATCTCGTCACAATCACTCACGTCTTGGTCCCGGTAGGCTCCTAGTCAGAATCGGAATTCTTTTTTGTGCTGCAGGAATCCAATGGCTATCAAGCGCTTCATCCACAGATGTCCAGTAGTTAGCAGAGGTTGCAACCGGGTACCCGATACCCGTACCCTACCCGATACCGGCTACCCGTACCCAGCGGGTACGGGTAGCCGTTTGCACCCTGGTGCGGCCGGGTACGGGTGGGCCGTGAGTTACTGGTGAGTCACCGTTTGTCACTCATTTCCCAACGTCTTGTCTCTTCTCACGATTCAAGTTCCTAGAATCAACCCACCCGCGCCTGCAACATGGCTTCATCCCAGAGGTCGCAATCGGGTACCCGATACTCGTACCCTAGCCGGGTATCGGGTAGGGTACGGGTACCCGATTTCGACCCTGGTGTGGCCGGTACGGGTAAGGAATCAAAACCCGTTTGCGACCTCTGGTAGTTAGTAGTCATCATCGCGCCATGGTGATGTTCCGTCCGCTCGTAGCCACCGTCGGCTGAAATAAAATAAAAGAAACTAAATATAAAAAACACTTCCTTGATGAAGACTTGTTATCGCTTGTGTTTGTTTTTTTAAAACGGAATACAGTAAAACCACTGGGCCTCGGCCGTGTGTGCAGCTGTGGAAGTGAGTGATACAGTAAATTTAGCTGTGACGGTCCACCTGATGACTGGAGACTTGTGTTGCCTCCGAAACGTCATGATTTTTTTTTCTATGATTATTTCTATAATTTATTTTACCTACGTGACTTTACCGAAAAAACCTGAGAGTAGGTGGTGGGGGGTGGGGTTGGTCCTTGCAGACCTGAAGTGGCGTTGTTCCCCATTGCAGTGAGATGACAACGGAGGAGGTGGTGATGGTGGTGTTGGTGGCTGATGCAGGCCGGGGGCTTCACGCGACCTGCTTCTTGGTGGGGGGAGGAAGGCTCACAGCAGAGGTCGCAAACGGGTTTTGATTCCTTACCCGTACCCGGCCGCACCAGGGTCGTTAACGGGTACCCGTACCCGGCCGGGTACGAGTACCCGTACGCTACCCGTACCCTACCCGAAATGAGTGACAAACGGTTACTCACCGGTGACTCACTGCCTACCCGTACCCGTACCGGCCGCACCAGGGTCGCAAACAGGTACCCGTACCCTTACCCGGCCGGGTACGGGTACCTGTACGCTTCCCATACCCGTACCCTACCCGAAATGAGTGACAAACAGTTACTCACCGGTGACTCACGGCCTACCCGTACCCGTACCCGGCCGCACCAGGGTCGCAAACGGGTAACCGTACCCGGCTGGGTACGGGTACCCGTACGCTACCCGTACCCTACCCGAAATGAGTGACAAACGGTGACTCACCAGTGACTCACGGCCTACCCGTACCCGGCCGCACCAGGGTCGCAAACGGGTATCGGGTAGGGTACGGGTATCGGGTCCCCGGTTGCGACCTCTGGCTCACAGTGGCACAAATCCCGCATTTAAAAAATTAATCGTGACGGCCACGTGGCTCTGTGCGCGTGTTCTTTTTTGTCTTGCAGTTGCTAAGCACGGCGGGGCGAGGTGGGGGGAGGTCTTAAGGCCAGTTCAGTTAACCAGAGTGGGATGCCATGGACGGAGCCAGAGTGTGGGGAGACAGTGGAAGGCATGAGGGCAATCGTCAAGTTTATCTTCTGAGGCCAACGTTTCCGTTGATATCGGATCCAGCACTCGACAGCTTCACTCCCATTCTCGTCTTCTTATCTGATACAGAGATGTGTGTGTGTGTATATATAGAACGCCTCATTCCGGGTTGCTTCACAACAATTGTAAAGAAGAAATGTAAGTAAGATCGATAGTGGTGGGTTGAGGTGTTATAAGTATTGGGTTTTATTACTACAAGTGCTGGGGTGGTGTAGTAGGTTAGGAGTACAGGTGGGAGAGGCTAAGGAGGGGTAGGGGTACTGATAGGGGTAGGGTAGTGATAGGGATAGTGATGGGGGTAGTAATAGGGGTAGTGATAGTGGTTGGGGTAGTGATAGGGGTAGGGTAGTGAAAGGGTTGTGGTACTGATAGGAATANGGTATTAATAGTGGTAGTGATTGGGTTGGGGTAGTGATAGGGTTGGGGTAGTGATAGGCATAGGGTATTAATAGTGGTAGTGATTGGTTGGGGTAGTGATAGGGTTGGGGTAGTGATAGGCATAGGGTATTAATAGTGGTAGTGATTGGGTTGGGGTAGGGGTTGGGGTAGTGATAGGCATAGGGTATTAATAGTGGTAGTGATTGGGTTGGGGTAGTGATAGGGTTGGGGTAGTGATAGGCATAGGGTTAGTGGTAGTGATTGGGTTGGGGTAGTGATTGGGTTGGGGTAGTGATAGGCATAGGGTATTAATAGTGGTAGTGATTGGGTTGGGGTAGTGATAGGGTTGGGTAGTGATAGGCATAGGGTATTAGGTAGTGATTGGGTTGGGGTAGTGATAGGGNTNTGGTAGTGATAGGGGTAGTGATAGGTGGGTAGTGATAGGGTTGTGGTACTGATAGGAATAGGGTAGTGATAGTGGTAGTGATAGGGTTGTGGTACTGATAGGAATAGGGTATTAATAGTGGTAGTGATTGGGTTGGGGTAGTGATAGGGATAGGGTAGTGATAGTGATAGGGTAGTGATAGGGTNTGGTAGTGATAGGGNTATTGATAGGGTTGGGGTACTGATAGGAATTGGGTATTAATAGTGGTAGTGATTGGGTTGGGGTAGTGATAGTGATGGGGTAGGATAGTGATAGGGTAGTGATAGGGTTAGTGATAGGGGTATTGATAGGGTTGTGGTACTGATAGGAATAGGCTAGTAATAGGGTAGCGATTGGTTTGTGGCACTGATAGGAATAGGGTAGTAATAGTGGTAGTGTTGTTGGGTAGTGATAGGGTTGGGTAGTGATAGGAATAGGGTAGTAATGGTGGTAGTGATAGGGTAGGGTACTGATAGGAATAGGGTAGTAATAGGGGTAGCGATAGGTTTGGGGTAGGGGTATAATGGGGGGTGAGGCAGTGATAGCAGTAGCGTGGTGATTGTCGAGGAATGGGGTTGTTTGAAGGGAGGAATAGGTTAGTGAAAATGATTGTTTTAGGGCCGTCCATAAATGACGTCACGCACCTGGGGGGGGGGTCAGACATTTGTGACGATGTGTGACGAGGGGGGGGGGGTTGGGGTTGAGAAATGGTGCGTCGCATCAAAATGCGCAACTTTAAATAAATATAGACAACACGTTCTACTTAATTAAATTGACGTTTTAATAAATGTTTTCCCCTGCAACATCAAGAGTGTAGCGCCACATTAAATACACACTACAATGACAACAGTTTATAGCGATTTGAAGCATGTTTTATTTTTGGGGAGGGGGCAGAGCTTTGTGACGTCATATTTGAGGGGGTCTGACTTTTTGTGACGTCGTGTGACGAAAGGGGGGGGTCAAAAATCGTCCAAAATCGCGTGACGTCATTATGGACGGCCCCTAATGGTGCAGTCATTTGCCTACCTATCACTCTTCTATCGCTGCTACTACCACCACCACCACCACCATGGTTGGTGTTCGCGTGAACTTCACCCGTTGATTTCCTCTTCCCGCAGTGTTGACGTCTTGGACTTAGAAGGCTGCTGGTTTCATCTCATCCACACTGTTTCACCACCAGACTGCAGATCACAACAGCACTCGCACACTCGCTCACCCAATTACTCTCGGCTATTCGTTTAAGCTACTAAAACTATTTTTATTTTACCCACTGAGCTATAGAGTACCTCCTTTTCAGAAGCGACCCGGCCACGGATGATAGCTGAAAGAAAAAGTGGCTTATCACGTGAAAATTTAGAGTAGCAGCCAATATTCCAAACGGGTTAGATCGCGTTTAAATATCTAAATGTCTTCTTGGTTCTTTCGGTAAAGTCACGTAGAATGGAAATAATAAATAATAAAAATACAACATAATAAATTAGAGAATTATTTTATTATGTCTTATTTTATTTTATTATTTCCATTCTACGTGACTTTACGACAAAACCAAGAAGATGAATCCCTGCAGTCACGAAAGCTTTAAATCGAAATATCTAAATGTGTCGTTAAACCCGCCACCACCCGTCACAGCCAATTAGTAAGGTTTGCCACGTAAACATAACGTGCAAATTCGTTACTAGTACAGCACACCGGTGTGTTGATTTGCAACGTGGAGGGGAAACACCTTGAGGACCCGGAGAAATATCCACGCAACCACGCGGAGAACACACAAACTCCAAATATACTACAACAGGCATCACGGTCGGGATCGAACCCACAAACTCCTGCATACCAGGCGAGGTAGTTAACATCTCCTAGCCACCGTTGGCGCCCTCTGCCAGGGTAGTTGCTCAAGTTATAACGCAGACGGCCGCGGTAGCGCATCTGAAACGCGCGATGCCACCGGCGTTAGCCTCGCTTGGGAATTGAACTCGGACACGGGTAAAACAATAAGTACAACCCGTAAAACAAAGTTTTTCACTCTAAATCCTTTATATGCGTGGCGGCTAGTCCTCTCGTCCTCTGGCTTGAGATGGCTGCCACCTATGGGTCAGATGATTGTCTGCCAGTATTAAGCAATTGGTAATTAAATATTTAATTTGTTTTCCCTAAACAGTGTAAAATTTAGGAATTTTTTTTTCACAAACATTAATTGTCACGCACAACGAGTCTGTGTGCAAAATGTCAGCTCGATTGGATCACGGGAAGTGGGTTAAAAAACGACCGAAAGGTTTGCACGGTCGTAAGCAAGCAAGCATGCAAGCAAGCGAACTTAATATAAAGGATTTAAAAATAGCACCGCTCACTCACGCAATCGCTCAACCGCTCACCGCTCACCAACACCGTAGGTCACAACACTTCTGTCTGCATCTTGACGCACACCGCTCCACTTTGGAATTCCACCTCCCGTGGTCCGTCTCTTTTCCCATGTTCCTACAACTTTGCTCAATTTGACGGAACGTGTGAAATCGATGACTGTTGCCGACTGCGTTGTGTTTCGAGCCTCTGGTAGGAGATTATTTCACAGCCATGAGGGTTGCCGCGATACGGAAACGCATCGTAATGCCTTGAGTTCCGCTGGAATCATATCGTCCGTATTTCGAAAGATCCAGTGGCCAGTCGACGACACGACGACTGAACGCGCACCCNACAGACCGAGACTGGTGAGATGTTAACTACCTCACCTGGTATACAGGAGGTTGTGGGTTCGATCCCGACCTGACTTCTGCTGTATATTTGGTGTGTGCGTGTCTCTCTCATTATCATCACGGTGGCTATGAGATGTTAACCATCTCGTCTGGTATACAGGAGGTTGTGGGTTCGATCCCGATCCTGACTTCTGCTGTATATTTGGAGTTTGCATCTCTCTCATCATCATAACGGTAGCTAAGATGTTAACACCTCGCCTGGTCTGCAGGAGGTTGTGGTTTGATCCCGACCTGACTGCTGCTGTGTATTTGGAGTTTGCGTCTCTCTCTCATCATCATCACGGTGGCTATGAGATGTTAACTTCCTCGCCTGGTATACAGGAGGTTGTGGGTTCCATCCCGGCCCTGACGTCTGCGTATTTGGTGTTTGTGTGTCTCCTCCCCGCGTTTGCGTGGATTTTTCACCGAGCCCTCCGATTTTTCCCTCCACATTTAGAATCGCGCGCTACCAAGTCCCACGTGAAGATAAACCACTTCGTTGGCCTATCGTTCGTGGCTTCAGAGCTCAGTGGGCCTTACCTGGCAAAATAAAACAAAGTTGAAATATATTCTTGGTTCTTTCGGTAAAATCACGTAGAAGGGAAATAATAAAATAATACAGATCAAACATAACAAAATAATTCTCACGTTTCGGCCACAACGCAAGCAGCCGTCCTCAGGTGAAGAACAGGGCTGTCGGAAAGAACAGCCCTGTTCATCACCTGAGGACGGCTGCTTGCGTTGTGGCCGAAACGTCGTGAGAATTATTTTTTATTATTTTTATTATTTCCCTTATACGTGACTTTACCGAAAGAACCAAGAAGATGAATCCCTGCAGTCACAAAAGCTTTAAATCGAAATTTAACCACACGTTTATTACCGCGCTGTTTCAATGGGAAGGGTTATGCGAGGTTGGGGACTTGTGGAGGTTGGAAATGGGGGGTGGGGGGTGGGAAATATGGTTCAGTCAGCATTGCTGCAGCGAGCGAGAGCTCTCCGCTGTTGTGAAAGAATCTCTGTGACTCTGCGTGTATGTGTGACGGGCCCTCCCAACTGGTGGAGACTAATGCACAAAGGCACCGATTGATTGTCTGGGCTTGGCCCTGTACCCAGGCTTCGGCCCAGTTCAGCAGATTTTTTGTTGTTTAATGAATGGTCAAGACTCCGGCAGCTTGGATCGAGTCCATGTTGGGGAGACGGTGTCGTCCCGTCCACCCTTTTGTCTCGCTGCTGTCGTGTCCGGGTTATCGGGAGGAGCGGCGTGGGGGGGGGTCGTGGTCGTGGCCGTGCCCCTCCCCCAAGCCACACGTCCTCGTGTGCCACAGCGGTATTTATTGGAAATAAGATTAGTGCTGTGGGGTTTTTTAAAGGTGATGATGGCCAGGTGATTGATTACTAACTTTCTTCTGAATTGCTTTCTGTTGTTCTTCTTTGGTTCTTTCGGTAAAGTCACGTAGAAGGGAAGTAATAAAATCATAAAAATAAAACAACAAAATAATTCTCACGACGTTTCGGCCACAACGCAAGCAGCCGTCCTCAGGTGAAAATCAGGTCTGTCAAGGCGACAGCGTCTTAAATCGAAATTTATGTTTTGTTATGTTTAGTTTGTAGCACTTACTACCTCCCCTCCCCTTGCCCCGCACCTCCGATCAGCACGGTTGGCTCTGTACGGTGTGGAAGAAATTCAACATACACATGAGTGTGGGTCTCTGTGGGTCTCTGTGGGTCTCTGTTGGTTTCTGTGGATCTCTGTGGGTCTCTCTGGGTTTCTGTGGGTCTCTGCTGGTCCTTTGTGGGTCTCTGTGGGTCTCTGTGGGTCTCTGTGGGTCTCTGTTGGGGTCTCTGTGGGTCTCTGTTGGTCTCTGTGGGTCTCTGTTGGTCTCTGTTGGTCTCTGTGGGTTTCTGTTGGTCTCTGTTGATTCTTTGTGGGTCTCTGTGGGCCTTTGTGGGTCTCTGTTGGTCTCTGTGGGTCTCTGTGTGTCTCTGTCTCTCNGTGTCTCTGTGGGTCTCTGTGTGTGTCTCTGTGTCTCTGTGGGTCTCTGTGGGTCTCTGTGGGTCTCTGTGGAGGGAGCTGGTAGGAACGTTGGGTTGCTCGGTCAATGGCCAGGGTCAATGGCGGCGTGGTGTATTCTGCAAATATGGCCGACTGTGAGGGCGGGCACAAGCCGGCGTGAGTAGGTTAAACGTTGAGTTTTACAAGGGCACCAAGGGGTTACCAGCCCCTGCCCACCCAGCCCCCACCCAGCCCCACCCTCCCCACCCAGCCCCTCCCCACCCTCCCGGACGGACACAATAATCCCCTGTGGGCAGGTGTAACCAGGAGGTTCCTACCAGTAAGAAGTTGTACATACATACCTATGAGTGTGGGTCTTTATGGGTCTCTATGGGTCTCTTCCGATATATATTCGGAAGCCACTGGAGCTATGCACTTTGAAATCATCATCCAGATTGACAAACACTTTTCTTTCGAACTGCTGTCTGTTTAGTTTGTTGTCCTTCCCCCTCGCCCGCTCCTCCGATCAGCGCGGTCGGCTACGTACGCTGCGAAAGAAATTCAACATACACACGCGTACATAATACGTCCCTGCAACACAATCATTAGCATCGTTGTGCATGGGATCTCCTGCAGACTATGTCCGTGAAGCAAATCACCGGAGTGGTGGTGGCCTTGGCGATAAGAATTGCACGAATACCATTGTAAAGAAACTCTTAATTTTTTATTTAAAGCTTTCGTGACTGCAGGGTTTCATATTCTTGGTTATTTCGGTAAAGTCACGTAGAAGGGAAAAAATCATAATAAAAAAATATAAAACAATAAAATTCTCACAGCAAGAACATTTTCTTGGTGTGGATTTCACACCTGACGATGGTTGCTTGTGTTGCGGTCGAAACGTCGTGAGAATTGTATTGTTATATATTTATATTATTTATCTTTTCCCTTCTACGCGACTTTACCGAAATAACCAGGAAATATAAACTCTCAATCGTTGTTACGATTATGACGTGAGGTTTGCAGTTTGCCCGTTCGATTTGCTGAGCAAGGGTGTGGAAGGGTGACGGCTTTAGTTCACCGGGCAGTATTCCTCCTGACGTATTGTTATGGACTAGACTTCACCCCAGGGTCAGCACTGTGGCTTCTGTGTGTGGTGATGTCGCAATGTCTGTTGTTACAGACAGAGCTATATAATGCGCGCACGAGCGCGTGATGTATTTACGGTGGCTCGCTGCACTACGGGGCCAACACCGCTCACGATTATCTGAACCTGGTCCTGGGCCTCCCCTAGGATGACTCGGCCGCAAATGAGTACCTCGTGTGGTGTGTAAACATCGCTACGAGGGAGACGAAGGCGGTCGGGCGTGTTGCTAGCCTCCCTCTGTACAGCCTTAACAGACTGTTGGGGCAAGTGCTGTTACACGTCACCCCATCACCCTCCCCTCCATCCCTTATCACCCTCCCCTCATCCCCATCACCCTCCCCTCATCCCCCATCACCCTCCCCTCCATCCCCATCACCCTCCCCTCCATCCTCCCATCACCCTCCCCCCATCACCCTCCCCTCATCCCCATCACCCTCCCCTCCATCCCCATCACCCTCCCCTCCATCCTCCCATCACCCTCCCCTCCATCACCCTCCACTCCATCCCCCATCACCCTCCACTCAAACTCTGAGCACCTATGAAGGCCGGCACGGTACACGAGGGGTGGGTGGCCAGCACCACGTGCGACCACCTTTGTCTCCCCAGTGGCGATGTTTACTACACACCGTGCCAGGTACTCATTTTGAGGCGGTGTGGACCTTGGGGAGGAGACCCAGGGCCGTTTCAGATAATCGCCACTGGTGTTGGTGGCGGTGAGCGGGAATTAAACTCGGTTCATGGCCGGGTTTCATAGCGCAGGGTGCTAGCCGCTAGGTACAGGAGGTCACGGGACAGACGTAGCAGATGCCATGGGTTGACTGCTGTGCCAGGCTAGGTGCAGGAGGAGGTCACGGGACAGACCCAGCAGATGCCATGGGCTGACTGCTGTGCCAGGCTAGGTGCAGGAGGAGGTCACAGGACAGACCCTGCAGGTGCCATGGCTGACTGCTGTGCTAGGCTAGGTGCAGGAGGAGGTCACAGGACAGACCTAGCAGGTGCCATGAGTTGACTGCTGTGCCAGGCTCGGTGCAGGAGGAGGTCACGGGACAGACCCAGCAGATGCCATGGGCTGACTGCTGTGCCAGGCTAGGTGCAGGAGGAGGTCATGGGACACACCTAGCAGATGCCATGGGCTGACTGCTGTGCCAGGCTAGGTGCAGGAGGAGGTCACGGGACAGACCCAGCAGATGCCATGGGTTGACCGACTTAGATGACTGGCCGATGCACTACCTGTGCGCAAAACTGTGCCAGGCTAAGTGCAGGAGGAGGTCACAGGACAGACCCTGCAGGTGCCATGGGCTGACTGCTGTGCTAGGCTAGGTGCAGGAGGAGGTCACAGGACAGACCTAGCAGGTGCCATGAGTTGACTGCTGTGCCAGGCTCGGTGCAGGAGGAGGTCATGGGACAGACCCAGCAGGTGCCATGAGTTGACTACTGTGCCAGGCTAGGTGCAGGAGGAAGTCACGGGACAGACCCTGCAGGTGCCATGAGCTGACTGCTGTGCCAGGCTAGGTGCAGGAGGAGGTCACGGGACAGATCCAGCAGATGTCATGGGCTGACTGCTGTGCCAGGCTAGGTGCAGGAGGAGGTCACGGGACAGATCCAGCAGATGTCATGGGCTGACTGCTGTGCCAGGCTAGGTGCAGGAGGAGGTCACGGGACAGACCCAGCAGATGCCATGGGTTGACCGACTGAGATGATTGGCAGTTGTGCCAGCTGTAACCCCTCCCCCTACTGTGCCAGTAGGGAGATGCATACAGTAGGAGACACTTCGTCAGATATTTTCCGTCGTGACGCGGGCAAGCAGCCGATGGCGTCGTGGGTCTCCCGACGACACCCGCGTTAAAATTAGGCTTCAACTCCTCCGGCACGATATAAGGTGCGCGTGTAATCCAGCCGTCGTAGGGGTTTTCCACACGGGTCCTGTCATTTTGTTCTTAAATACACTTTCGCTGACCGTATATTATTTTCTTGGTTCTTTCGGTAAAGTCACGTAGAAGGAAAATAATAAAATAATAAAATTAAACATAATAAAATACAATTCTCACAACGTTTCGGCCACAACGCAAGCAGCCGTCTTCAGGTGAAGAACAGGTCTGTCGAGAAGACAGCGTCTGAATGACTTCCCGACAGACCTGTTCTTCACCTGAGGACGGCTGCTTGCGTTGTGGCCGAAACGTCGTGAGAATGATATTATGTTTCATTTTTATTATTTTATTACTTCCCTTCTACGTGACTTTACCGAAAGAACCAAGAAGATGAATCCCTGCAGTCGCGAAAGCTTTACATCGAAACGTATATTATTTGTCCATGTCACGCGCCTGATGATTCCTCCATCGCGAGTTAAAGCCCCGATAGTGTCGTGGTGTGGCCAAGCCTGCTTACTTTTCCACTTTTATGATGTCTCTAACGTGCGTATGATCTCTGCATTTTAATTATTGATGATATACACGCCAACGCCGGTGACTTCTTGGCAGTGGTGAGACTTGGCGAGGCCTACGGTGGGTAAATAAAAGACAAAAGATCCCCGTGTTGAAGCCTTTAACAGGATGTTAGGGCAAGTTCTGTTATTGTTAATGTTAGCATTGTACACGCAGAGGTGGTGTGATCAGCGCCCCATACCTGATCCGCTTTATCTCCTCAGTGCTGATGTTTACACACTGCACCGGGTATTTATTCTAAGTCAACTTAGGGAAGTCCCATGACCATCTTCTTGGTTCTTTCGGTAAAGTCACGTAGAATGGAAATAATAAAATAATAAAAATAAAACATAATAAAATATAATTCTCACGACGTTTCGGCCACAACTCAAGCAGCCGTCCTCAGGTGAAGAACAGGTCTGTCAGAACGACAGTTCATATTTGTCACCGATCTTGGCCGTGAGTGGGATTCGAACCTGGGCTGCCGGTTCGTAGCGAGTGCGCCAACCACTACACTAGCTCACTGTCACGTAAACAACAACAACAACCGCCATTCGCCATAAGTGGCGGTGACGTCACCACGACGCTTGTGCCAGGCCATGTGCACCTTGAGGCCACCTGAAGTGTCGAACGCCCGCTGGCAGGAGGTCACAGGGCAGACCCAGGTGCCACGGGTCGACTGACTGAGATGACTGGTGATGCACCACCTGTGCCCCCTACTGTGCCAACTTGCTGTGCTTTAGCCACCCGGCGCTCCGCTCGTTGTTGTCAGCGTCGCTCCTCCGCCCTCCGTTGTTGTTAGAGGGCGACTGCCTCCAACTGCCCAGTAGCGTCCTTCACGAGCCTCCTCCACAGAGGCCGATCATGACACCGCTGGTACCAGTCATCGGCAAGTCTCACTCACACTCTCTCACACACACAGACACTCGTACAGACTCTGCCTCTCACACACACGCAGACAGTCGCACAGACTCGCGCCCACACACACACAGACGTTGCACGGCCTACGGGCGTATGACACTCGCCGCATTTCAATCAGCGCCAACGCGACCACGAACAGGGATGCCTGGGGAGTTGGGACGTGTACTAACACACTCGCCTCTCTGACCCCCCCCCCCCGCGTTCCCTCCTTGGCCTCCTCGCCACGCAGATAGGGCTGTGGCAATATCACCGTTACAGTGCGGTACGATTTAGAGACGGTCTTTCCGATTTATTAAACTAATCGCTTACCGATTATAATCGGTTGGTTCACTCTTCCAATGATCTGTATCGATTCCTCTACCGGTTATCGGTTAGATCACTCTTCACTCTCTCTCTTGTTCATCCATCATAGTTGATGATGACCATGGCACGATTGTCATTTTGTTGGGTTTTGATGAGTGCGCAGATGGCTGAACCGGCCAATACGAGCCCCCTATCACAATCACTATCCCTAACCCAATCATTACCCTAACCCAATCACTATCACTACCCCCAACCCTATCACTACCCCTATCACTACCCTAACCCAATCACTACCCCTAACCCAATCACTATCACTACCCCTATCACTACCCCTAACCCAATCACTATCACTACCCCAACCCAATCACTATCACTACCCCCAACCCAATCACTACCCCTATCACTACCCCTATCACTATCACTACCCCCAACCTTATCACTACCCCTATCACTATCACTACCCGAACCCAATCACTATCACTACCCCAACCCAATCACTACCCTATCACTACCCCAACCCAATCACTAACCCAACCCCTGTCACTAGGCCTACACCTATCACTACCCCAACTCCTATCACTACCACAACCACTCTCACAACCCCTATCATCACCCCTACCACCCCACCTTAACCACTCCCACCTGTTCTCCTCACTGTCACCATAACTGCACCACCACCACCACTTTCAATAACAACAACAACCCGCTCCTGGTTATCGTATCAGCCACTCTCTCACCTCATGTCCAATCGTCTAACCGTTGCAAAGCGCCTCGGAATGAGGCGCCACGCATCAATCCGGGCGAGATGTAATGTCAGTCGGGACAGCCAGCGGGGCGTGGCTGGACGCGTCAAGAGTCGGGACCTTAAATTTTGATTGAAAGCTTTCGTGACTGCAGGGATTCATCTTCTTGGTTCTTTCGGTAAAGTCAGTAGAAGGGAAGTAATAAAATAATAAAATAAAACCCCCGCCCACCTCCTACGCATTTCACAAGTAGTACTAATCACATACCTACATTTTCATAAATATGCTAAATTCCTCTTGATATGCAAATTATTTTGTCAAGGCGCCCTTCCCCCTTCCAACCCAGCTTAAATCTACGCTCCAAGCGTGTGGTGTTTCATTCAGACGCTGTCTCCCCGACAGACCTGGTCTTCACCTGAGGACGGCTGCTTGCGTTGTGGCCGAAACGTCGTGAAATTATTTTATTATGTTTTATTTTTATTATTTTATTACTTCCCTTCTACGTGACTTTACCGAAAGAACCAAGAAGATAAGTCGGGACCTTGGCGACACTTAAGAGGCCACCGTGCGGAGAGAGAATCCGTCGGAGAGCGCGCCATCGCCGGAGATGGAGCGTTCTAAATCGGCTCGTGGGCTGGAGCCAGGTTGACGATCAAGGGATGGCTGGGGAGGCCTTCATCCAGCAGTGGATTGACCACCGCTGATGATGATAAATTGGATTGGGGAAGCGTTGATTCGGCAGTGGATTGACAATGCCTGCTGCCTGCTGATGATGATTTTGGATTGGGGATGCGTTGATTCGGCAGTGGATTGACCATGTCTGCTGATGATGATGATTTTGGATTGGAGATACCATGCGCTGCTGATGATGATGATTTTGGATTGGGGATGTGTTGATTCGGCAGTGGATTGACAATGCGTGCTGATGATGATGATAATTGGATTGGGATGCGTTGATTCGGCAATGGATTGACCATGCCTGCTGATGATGACGATGATGATTTTGGATTGGGGATACGTTGATTCGGCAGTGGATTGACCATGCCTGCTGATGATGATGATGATTTTGGATTGGGGATGTTTGATTGGCAGTGGATTGACCATGCCTGCTGATGATGACGATGATGATTTTGGATTGGGGATGCTTTGATTGGCAGTGGATTGACCATGCCTGCTGATGATGATGATTTTGTATTGGGGATGTGTGATTCGGCAGTGGATTGACCATGCCTGCTGATGATGATGATGATTTAGTCTTGGGAGGCCTCCATTCAGCAGTGGGTAGACCACGGCTGATGATGATGAGGATATTGGTGAAGTTGTACACTTCGGAATTGTAACCCAAATTCTAGCTGTCTCGGGTGTGGACCAATCAACTTCAAGGACAGTGCACACATTGTCAGAGTTGTGTGTTTTTTGTTTGCGTTCCAACCGCAGGTATTGTGGTCAATGCAAACATGACTCCTTGTAAAAAAAAGGTGTCCGTTTTGTTTGCCAGATAAAAGGGTAGAAAAAACAATTATCAGATTTTGCTACTGGCAAAGAAGGTTCCAATGGTGTAAATGCTTACCCCAAGCTCTCATACTCTGATGGTGCATTGTCTTTGAGTTGTGCGCCTTTTGGCGTCATCTGGTCCAACACCATGTGAGACTAGGCTCTAAGAAAAGTTGTCTCGGGTGTGGACCAATCAATTTCAAGGACAGTGCATACATTATCAGAGTTGTGTGTTTTTTTGTTTGCATTCCGACAGCAGGTATTGTGGTCAATGCAAACATGACTCCTCGTAAAAAAAGGTGCCAGTTTTGTTGCCAGATAAAAGGGTAAAAAACCAATTATCATATTTTGCTACTGCCAAAGGAGGTTCCAATGGTGGTATGCAACAGTCTGTCTTGGCAGCAGGCCACGCTTTCTCACTTGATGATGGACGCTTGTGTTGCGCCCGAAACGTCGTGATTTATTTTACTTGATACCTACGTGACTTTACCGAAAGAACCACGGTATGGTACGCGGAGTTTGTGGGTTTTGCTCCCCGACCCTGACGCCCGTAGATGCGGCGTTTTGCGTGTCTCTACTCGTGTCTCTACTCCGCGGGATGTTTTCGCAGGTCCTCTCCAGTTTTTTTCCCCTCCACATTTAGAATTCGAGCGCTTTGAGGCGGTGTTCTTCACTGATTTTCAGAGGAGGGGGGGAGGAGGGCTCCACTTTGGCCGATAAGACACCGTCAGTGTGAGGACCGCCGCACGTTGGTGATGATGATGATGGGGGGGTTCATATTCTTGGGTTTTTTCGGTAAAGTCACGTAGGTAAAACATTTAAATTAATAAAAGTAAATAAAAAAAAATCACGACGTTTCGGAGGCAACACAAGCTTCCCAGGTGGAACCGTCACAGCACGATAGCTGTATCAAGTAAGATACAGCACGATAGCTGTATCAAGTAACCAGTCTACACAACAAAGGCTCATTCCTAGCAGCGTGCTTCAGCCGCACCGAACCTCACAATAATAATATCAGGGTCTACCTTGGCTCCTCCCACCCTCAACCAGTATATATACAAGGACTGTTTTCTTGGAATTTTCTTACTTGATACAGCTATCGTTTCTCGGTGAGACTTACCTGGTAAAATAAGAATATATAAAAAACTTTTTTTTAAACACGCTTTAATTAAATGTACCGTACTAGTAAGGGAAGAACTCCAGGAAGTGCCCCGAAGCTTATATATATATATTTTATGATAGAATATAGTATTGTCATCAGTATGACATAAGTATACCAAGTTTGCAGTCGATACCACATTGGAAGTGGGTTAAAATTGAGTTGCAAGATTTGAGGATACAACAACAGAGTGAGTTAAATAAAAGCGTTTAATATAATAAGAAAGAGTTTATAATTTTTTAAACTCTTTTTTCGGTAAAGTCACGTAGGTAAAACACTAATAATAAAATGTATTATTTTATTTCTATTATTTTTTGATTTTATTTTTATTATTATTCATTTTTTTACCTATGTGACTTTACCGAATAAACCTAAGAGTATGAATTCTTGCAGTCACGAAAAACTTCAAATCTAGAATTATAATTTTTTTTAGTTTGTTTTAAAAGAAATACAAAAATTCGTTTGAGTTTAACCACAGCGGTTTGTGCGGCCGAAAACCCAGCCTGGAATCCAAGCATCTCAGTGGTTACCGGCCCTCGTCTGTGACCTCTGAGTTACCCGGCCTCCCCAGTTTCGTTAATTCATTAAATCTTCAGAAACAACAGAAAAATGTTGTTCTGTTGGTGGGCGAGCAAGCGAGCGAGTGAGCGAAGCCGCTGGGTTTTTTGGCATTCCTCAAATGGCCCCCCCCCNTCTCCACACTCTCCTCCCTTTCCTCCCAAATAGCGGGGGGGGGGGGGGGGTTGTTTTATTTATATCTGCTTTGATAAAAAAAAAATTAACCCGTAAAAACAAAGTTTTTCACTATAAATCCTTTATATGCGTGGCGGCTGGAGTCCTCTCGTCCTCTGGCTTGAGATGGCTGCCACCTATGGGTCAGATGATTGCCTGCCACCATTAAGCAATTGGTAATTAAATATAAAAAAATTCCTAAAATGTTTAAAATTTAGGAACAAAAATTTTCACGAAAATAAATTGTCACGCACAACGAGTCTGTGTGCAAAATGTCAGCTCGATCGGATCACGGGAAGTGGGTTAAAAAACGACCGAAAGATTTGCACGGTCCTAAGCGCGCAAGCAAGTGAACTTAATATAAAGGATTTAAAAATGTATTTGTATATCTTAAGACGGTGTGCGTGTGCCTTGGTTGGGAGTGGTGGTGCAGCGGTTAGCGCTACGCTGCGCTACGAACCCGGCGGACCGATTTCGATTCCCGCTCACGGCCAACACCACCGGTGACATTTATCTGAACAGGTCCTGGGCCTCCCCTAGGTCGACGCAACCTCAAATGAGTACCCGGTGCGATGTGTAAACATCGCCAGTGGGGAGACAAAGGCGGTCGGGCGTGGTGCTGGCCAAACCCACCCCCTCGTGTGCCGTTCCAGCCTTCATAGGTGCTCGCTAACAGCACTTGCCCCTACAGTCTGTTAAGGCTACACGGGGGATCTTTGCCTTTCAAGCGGTTTGCTTGACGCTGGATTCGTGCCAATCACCCAGAGCGGTGTTAGAGACTCCACGGGTGCCCTGAGGTGAAGATTATCTGAACCGGTTTCCGGGCCTCCCTAGGTCGACTCGGCCTCAAGATAACCTGGTGCAGTCTGTAACTATGGCCGCCGGGAGATAAAGGCGGCCTTCAGAGGTGCTGCTCCCTTAGCAGCACTTGCCCCCACAGTCCGTGAAGGCTACACGGGGCATCTTTGTCTTGTATGAGTCTGGGGAAGCCATCTTACTGAGGGGTATGTTGTACGGGGAAGCCATCTTGCTCAAGGGAGCTGTCATCACTGTGGGTAGCCATCTTAGTAAGGTGGAAATGTCTTGAGTGTGGGAGCCATCTTGCTCAGGGAGAATATGTACTGTACAGAATAATCTTATTAAGGGGAATTGTTATAACTGGGGAGCCGCTTTACGACGGGGCTCCACATAGCCCATGTGTAGTGGTGTGTCTTGTAGTGTATAGTAGTGTAGTGTATAATGTAGTGTATAGTGTAGGTATAGTAGTGTAGTGTATAATGTAGTGTATAGTGTAGGGTATAGTAGTGTAGTATAATGTAGTGTTTAGTGTAGGGTATAGTATGTAGTATAGTGTAGTATATAGTGTAGTGACTACACTATATACTACACTATACACTATACAGTGTAGTGTATAGAAACCCTCTTAACGACCTCCTCTGTTAACGAGCCCAATGTGCAGTGTATAGTATAGTGTAGTATATAGTGTGTTGTATAGTAGTGTATAGTGTAGTGGATAGTGTAGTGTATAGTAGTGTGTAGTGTAGTGTATAGTGTAGTGTATAGTGTAGTGTATAGTAGTGTAGTACGGGTAGGGTACGGGTATCGGGTACCCGATTGCGACCTCTGGGATGAAGCCATGTTGCAGGCGCGGTGGGTTGATTCTAGGAACTTGAATTGTGAAAGAGACAAGACGTGGGAAATGAGTGACAAACGGTGACTCACCAGTGACTCACGGCCTATATCCGGCCGGGTACGGGTAGCCGGGTATCGGGTAGGGTACGGTATCGGGTACCGGTTGCGACCTCTGGCAGTGGGTATCACGCGGCACGTCAAAGTGCGGCGCTGCAACGCGCGCGTTGCCCTGCGGTGTCGGTCTGGCAGCGGCGATAGCTCAACTTTTATCGGCGCCCTCTTAAACGGTCGCCCTTGCAGTTTCCAACTTCGCCGTGGCTTTATTATCGGACGTAAGTTTGCTGACACGTTAATGGGAGCGCGGACAGTTGTGGTGGTGGTGGTGGCGGTGATGATGATGGGGCACTTTCAAGAGGTCGGGGGTTGATGGCGGGGAAGGGTGGAGGAGGAGGGAGGCAGTGGGGCTGGTGATACGCTTGACTGGCGATGTTGCTGCTGGTGATGATGTTGGTGTGGTGATGGCGGGGAGCGGTAGTGTAGCGGTCAGCGCTACGCTACGAACCTGGCAACCCGGGTTCGATTCCCGCTCACGGCCAACACCGGTGGCGATTATTTGAACCGGTCCTGAGCCTCCCCTAGGTCGACTCAGCCTCAAATGAGTACCTGGTGCGATGTGTAATCATCACTGGGGAGACAAAGGCGGCCGGGCGTGGTGTTGGCCACCCACCCCCTCGTGTGCCGTGCTGGCCTTTATAGGTGCTTGCTAACAGCACTTGCCCCTACAGTCTGTTTTACGTGGGATCTTTGTCTTGTTATGTTGTGGCGGGTTGCTACTTTGGTGTGTTCGCGGGTGATGGTGTTTGCCGTGGTGGTGACGGTGATATTTTGTGGCGAGGTGGGATAAGGGTGGTGGGCGAGTGGCAATATCGTTTGAGAGCGGCACCTGTGTTTCAGCGCCTGAACTGCGTCCACGGCCGTGTTGTGGTTTTGGCTGTGCATAGTAAGTTCGTTCGAACTTGAACCCACGTCAATAAAAAAAAANTGCTCCTTGGGCTTAATGCGCATGGAGTTCTTCACCTCTTTGTTCACCGAAACACATTGACCGTGAATAACGGTGCCCGCTGCTCCCTCAGAAAGGGTCGTATCGCTGATGGATGTTGTGTGAGAGACGGACTGAGCCCTTTTTCTGGTTCTTTCGGTAAAGCATCACGTGAAGGGAAGTAATAAAAAATAAAAACAAAACATGATAAATAATTCTCCGNCTTTCCCACACGCAAGCGCCNTCCTCGGTGAAGACAGGTCTGGTCGGGAAGACACGTCTGAATTCAGACCTACTCTTTCGTTCATTCAGACGCTGTCTTTCCAACAGACCTGTTCTTCACCTGAGGACGGCTGCTTGCGTTGTGGCCGAAACGTCGTGAGAATTATTTTATGTTTATTTTTATTATTTTATTATTTCCTTCTACGTGACTTTACGAAAGAACCAAGAAGATGAATCCCTGCAGTCACGAAAGCTTTAAATCGAAATGAGCCCTATTGTCCGCTTATTTGTTCTGTAACCCGGGGGTTCTGCGTTTGCTTTGCTTCCATGCGCAAAACATGATATGTCTACTTATGATCCTCGGTCAATATATTTATTGATTTTCAAGGAGGGCTGGGTTAAAGTAAGCACAGCAATACAACACATACTACAGAGGGGGGACGCATCATCGGCGTACTAATAGACCCATCACTGGTTCGCATCGAGGACCCATACACTTACGGAAGGCCATATAGTTATACAAACCGTACCTCTCCATAACAAAGGCTCAGCCTCTTAAGCCTCACCTTACCATATTAATAAAAAGTGTGCCGACTTGGCCCTTCCCCTCTCCAACCATTATATATACGGAGTGGTAGCTCTTGCAATGTCTCATTACTTGATACAGCTGTCGTGGCTGTGACGGTTCCACCTGAAGACGGAAGCTTGTATTGCCCGAAACGTCGTGATTTTTATTTTATTAATTTTTATGTTTTACCTACGTGACTTTACCGAAAAAACCTAAGAATATGAATCCTTGCAGTCACGAAAGCTTCAAATCTAGAATTATAGAAACCGATTGGTTTATTTTTCGATTTAAAGGTTTCGTGACTGCAGGGATTCATCTTCTTGGTTCTTTCGGTAAAGTCATAGAAGGGAAGTAATAAAATAACAACGCAAGCAGCCGTCCTCACCTGAGGACGGCTGCTTGCGTTGTGGCCGAAACGTCGTGAGAATAATTTTATTATGTTTTATTTTTATTATTTTATTACTTCCCTTCTACGTGAAAGAAAGTGTCTGAATTTCCCACAGACCTGTTCTTCACCTGAGGACGGCTGCTTGCGTTGTGGCCGAAACGTCGTGAGAATTATTTTATTATGTTTTATTTTTATTATTTTATTACTTCCCTTCTACGTGACTTTACCGAAAGAACCAAGAAGGCGATTGGTTTATGTCGAGACGCATCGACTTTATAGATATTCTGAGACTTAACACAGGAACCAATATGCCTATATAGATACCCACAGGTGTCAATAGAAGTCCATGTACAGCACTTAAATACAGAACCATAGGCCTGGAGACGCATAGACTTTAACTTGGAGACCCGTAGGCTAACGTTGAGTGCCGTGGGCTTGTATTTAAAATCGTGTGAACACATTGAGATCTGGTGGCGGCTCGTGACATGTACACTAGGTGGGGCTGTTGTGAGTGACCTTTGAAAATCTGGTGTTCTAATTCAGAACAAGTATAACCCGTAAATTCATAATCAACGTTTTTGGGTTTAGATCGCGTTATTTATAAATGTGTCGTAACCCTCCACCACCCGACACGGCCAATAGTAAAAATGTGTCACGTTGACAAAGACAAATAGTTCACTGCTTTAGCCCACCGGTGTGTTGAAGCCACAACATTTACAATTTGAGTGCGACGTTTCGCTGGTAATTGCATCCAGCATCATCGGGCAAACTGAATAACCCGTAAAAACAAAGTTTTTCACTATAAATCCTTTATATGCGTGGCGGCTAGAGTCCTCTCGTCCTCTGGCTTGAGATGGCTTCCACCTATGGGTCAGATGATTGCCTGCCACCATTAAGCAATTGGTAATTAAATATTTTTAAAAATGTCCTAAAAAGTGTAAAGTTATGGAAAAAATTTTTCACGAAAATAAATTGTCACGCACAACGAGTCTGTGTGCAAAATGTCAGCTCGATTGGATCACGGGAAGTGGGTTAAAAACGACCGAAAGATTTGCACGGTCGTAAGCAAGCAAGCAAGCGAACTTAATATAAAGGATTTTAAAAAGTCGTCGTTGTTATTGGCCTTCCCCGTGAAAGCGACATCACCGTCTTATCTACCAACGATAGGCGTTCATCAACGATACGACATCAAGTTCATGTATTAGGTATACCCTGTGAGCCAGTCGGCTCTTGGATCGGGTGCAACCGAACAAACAAAAAACAAAAACATGAACAAAAACATCTTAACGTGACTATGTGACTAAGTGCAAACAGAAAATCCAAGAAAAGACAGTAAAATATTGCAGAAAAAGCACCGTACACAAAAATGTGCAAGAATACCAGTGGGATGCAAGTCAAACAACATCAACAACCACAAGACAACTTAGATTAAGGCCATCAGTCTAACTCTGTACTACAACAAACAAACATGGCCAAACCAAAAAACGTATCGAAAATCACCAAAATAAAGCCATAAAAGCAATGAAACAGTGGTCATAAAAACAAAACAACAAGGCACTCAAATGCTGTCCCGGTGACCTTCAAGTCCACACCACACAACCCCTCTGACACCGCCAAAAGCCTAAAGAACAATTCAAAATCGGCCGACACGACTCAGCCAATTAGCCGATGCAACCAAGACACGGCATCCTGTACAATGACAGCCATGTCGTGATTTATTTTATTTTCTACCTACGTGACTTTACCGAAAGAGCCAAAGAGTATGGATTCCTGCAGTCACGAAAGCCTCAAATCAAGATGCAACAAAACAATTTACGTGAAAGTATTTTTTATTAGAAAAATAATTTCTCATCTCCAGCTGCTCCAACGCCCCTAGTGGGCGAACGACGCCTGGTTGAGATGCCTACCCACACAGGGTGGTGCTTCAAAAAATGTGAACACTTTCGAGAATTTGCAACAATACCTCAAGTAATATTCTTAAGTTTTTTTCGGTAAAGTCACGTAGGTAAAACATAAAAATTAATAAAAGTAAAATAAAATAAAAATCACGACGTTAATATGGCAAGGTGAGGCTTACCATATTAATATTTATTAATATTAATAATTAATAAAAAGTGTGCTGTACCTGGCCCTTCCCCCCTCTCCAACCATTATATATACGGAGTAGTAGCTCTTGCAATCTCTCATTTACTTGATGCAGCTGTCGTGGCTGTGACGGTTCCACCTGAAGACGGAAGCTTGTGTTGCCTCCGAAACGTCGCGATTTTTATTTTTATTTTATTTTACTTTTATTAATTTTAATGTTTTACCTACGTGACTTTACCGAAAAACCCTAAGAATATGAATCCTTGCAGTCACGAAAGCTTCCAATCTAGAACCACAAGAAATGTCCCTCCAGTCTCTGGAGACCACCTGGAGAAGATTCCAGGCACGTGTGGACAAGGATGGCGAACAAGTGGAGACTCTTTGCCTTTTTGAAGCTATTAACATCACAGTTGTTATCATGTTACGGTGTACGGTGATCGCGGTTAATGGGACCGGAACCCCTCGCGATAGGTGAAAATTCGCGAAGTAGGATTGGCCCCCTAGGAATTTCCGTGTATGTCTGTGTGGGTACCAGAATGTTTAAATATGTATATTTATACTTTATATATATTTTACTTAAATCTATTTGATTATAAAACCTTAATATTATACATTCACTCTCTCTCTCTCTCATACGATACGTATTATGGTGTTCTACACTCGCCAATGACAGCAGTATCTTGAGACTTGACTCCAGTAATGACGACGACGACGATGACAATGACGACGATGACAGACCTGTGCAGTTCGATGAATGGATGATGAATGATGATGATGATGGTGTTACTGCACAGGCATAATGAGGCCTTTAAATCAGTTCGAAAAATCCGCGATGCACTGAGGCCGCGAAACTTGAACCACGAAGTGGTGAGGGATTACTGTATTATCCGTTCTTTTTAAATCCTTTATATTAAGTTCGCTTGCTTGCTTGCTTGCTGGTTGCTTACGACCGTGCAAATCTTTCGGTCGTTTTTTAACCCACTTCCCGTGATCCAATCGAGCTGACATTTTCCACACAGACTCGTTGTGCGTGACAATTAATTTTCGTGAAAATTTTTTTCCAAAATTTTACACTGTTTAGGAAAAAAAAANTTAATTACCAATTGCTTAATGTTGGCAGACAATCATCTGACCCATAGGTGGCAGTCATCTCAAGCCAGAGGACGAGAGGACTCTATATGCCACGCATATAAAGGATTTAGAGTGAAAAACTTTGTTTTTACGTTATTAACTCTCTTCGTCTGTTGTAGCCTCAAAAAAGAAATCTTGTAACTCAATTTTTACACACTCACCAATGTGCTATGGACTGCAAACTTCGTATGGCTATGTCATACTGATGACAACACGATATTCTATCATAAAAAAAATCCAAAACATATTTTTAAACTTTTTACACGCTTTTATTTAACTTGCTGTGTGTGTATCCAAAAATCTTGTAACTCAATTTCAACCGTATTCCCAATGTCGTATCGACTGCAAACTTCGTATAGCTATGTCATACTGATGATAATACTATATTCTATCATTGAGAATTAAAAATATATATTTTTAAACAATGTCTTTCCGACAGACCTGTTCTTCACCTGAGGCCGGCTGCTTGCGTTGTGGCCGAAACGTCGTGAGAATTATTTTATTATGTTTTATTTTTATTATTTTATTACTTCCCTTCTACGTGACTTTACCGAAAGAACCAAGAAGGTTGAGTGTTGTATTTGGATGCGTCTGCGTGAGTTGTTTTACCCCCTCTCGTACTCTGCACTCCGATCGTGTTTTCTTAAACTGTAACGTCCTTGCCCCGTGCCCCTTACTGGGCATCTGTGACGAAGCGCTTCAAGCTCATCGGATTCCTCCTGCAGTGCAAATATTCTGATTCTGGACTTACACCGAGGCCCGTAGACTAACGCCGGCGTGACGGCCGGGGGGGGGGGAGTCGCCTCAAGAAGGGCGTCCGCCGCTGAGGTGGAGCAGAAGTCGCAACCGGGTACCCGATACCCGTACCCTACCCGATACCCGGCTACCCGTACCCGGCCGGGTACGATTCAAGTTCCTAGAATCAACCCACCCGCGCCTGCAACATGGCTTCATCCCAGAGGTCACAATCGGGTACCCGATACCCGTACCCTACCCGTACCCGGCCGGGTATGGGTAGCCGGGTATCGGGTAGGGTACGGGTACCCATTTGCGACCCTGGTGCGGCCGGGTACGGTAAGGAATCAAAACCCGTTTGCGACCTCTGTGGTGGAGCGACGGAATCGTCCCGTGCAGAGGAACCGGGACGGATTGCCGTGCCGGTTGCACCGTGTGTCCACGCTGTTGTGGTGGAGGCTTTTGGTGGGGGGGGTGGGGGAGTTTCTTCATCCAGCTGTGGATTGGTCATGGCCGGTGGTGGTGTGATGACGATGACGACGTGTGGCGTGCGTTGTCGAAAACCACGAGCGTTGACACGGGAGAGACAAAGGCAGCCGGGGCGTGCCTGCTTGTCCCTGCCACACCACACCCCACTCCACCCTCTCTCCGTCACACGCGCGTGAGTGGGTGCGACACCCGAGTTTAATAGGCGCTCGCTAACAACATTCTCTCGAGGTTAGCCATCGTCTCGGCTGTTCAGCCCAGCCGCCCCGACTTAACCTAACCTGTCAAACTGCTCTGAACGTGCAAGGTGCTTTAAGAGTATTTGGCTGCTGTAAATCGACCACGTGACGATGAGCCACTTTGTTGAGCGATAATTTGCGGTGAGGTTGCTTCTGAAAAAAAGCTATTAGGGTGCAAATACAAATAGTTTTATAGCTTTTAGTTTGTGCTGTGATTTGGGGCTTAAGAGTATTTTGCTGTTATAAATTTCCACGCATTAGGCCACTTGGTTGAGCTACCGTTTGTGCACGTGTGTATGTATGCTGAACTTCTTTCGCGCCGTACGTAGTCAACCGTGCTCATCAGAGGGAGCTACGGTGTTCAGTGGGCCTTAACCTGGCCCTACCTGGTAGGGGCCGCAGCGGTGAGATGTAACTACCACGCCTGGTATACAGGAGGTCGTGGTTTCGATCCCGACCCTGATGACACCTCAGAGGTCGCAACCGGGTACCCGATACCCGTACCCTACCCGATACCTGGCTACCCGTACCCAGCCGGGTACGGGAAGGCCGTGAGTCACTGGTGAGTCACCGTTTGTCACTCATTTCCCAACGTCTTGTCTCTTCTCACAATTCAAGTTCCTAGAATCAACCCACCCGCGCCTGCAACATGGTTTCATCCCAGAGGTCGCAATCGGGTACCTGTACCCGTACCCTACCCGATACCCGGCCGGGTACGGGTAGCCGGTATCGGGTAGGGTACGTTTGCGACCCTGGTGCGGCCGGGTACGGGTACGGGTAAGGAATGAAAACCCGTTTGCGACCTCTGTGACACCTGCTGTTGTATATTTGGAGTTTGCGGTGTTCCTCTCCCGCGTGGTCGCGTGGATTTTCTTCGGGTCCTTCGGTTGTTCGGCCTCCACATTTCGAATCGCCATCACCACACGTTTAGAGTGTTTGGCTGGCAGCTATAAATTTCCACGTGATAATAAGCCGGCTTCGTAGAGCTCTCATTTGTGAGGAGGCCGCTTATGAAAAATAGTCACGAAGCTGCTCAGTTTAACGTTATATTCTTAGGTTTTTCGGTAAAGTCACGTAGGTAAAAATTTAAATTAATAAAAGTAAAATAAAAGTAAAATAAAAATCACGACGTTTTGGAGGCAACTCCGAAACGTCGTGATTTTTATTTTCAGTTTCAAAGACAATGCATAAATTATCAGAGTATTGTTTGCATTTGACTGCAAGTATTGTGGTTAATGTAAGCATGATTCCTTGCAAAAGGTGTCAGTTTTGTTGCCAAAAAAAGGGGAAAAACCCTATTAGTAAGTTTGCAGTCGATACCACATTGGGAAGTGGGTTAAAATTGAGTTACAAGATTTGAGGATACAACAACAACGACAACAACAACAGACAGAGTGAGTTCAAAAAATCGTGTCAAATAACTACGTAGCAGCTGAATTGATCTTACCTTGTAAAATACAAACAGTTTTAGAGTTTTAGCTTGAGCTGTACCTCCCTAACTGAAGCAACGACGCTGCCTCCTTCCTCCCATATCGTTGTCTCTCCATGTCAACAGGAGTAGAGTTGGTGGCAGCTGGCAATCTCTCTCAGTTCGAATCTTCCTCGGGTGTTGGTTGACCCATCATTCTTTCAAGCCCCGTGGTCGATAAAGTGACGACCACCTTGTTTGTAGGAGATGTGGACAGTTGCAGTTGTTGTTGTTGTTCCTGTGAAACGACTAGCCCCGCCATAGGAATGTGGAATGACCGCCGCTCACTAGCTCTGCCGGGCTGTAAGTACGTAGACGGAACTCGATCTAACTTTTATTTGACCTAAAAATAATGATTATTTTTTAATAGAATTGCACATCCAATCGGCCACGCAGATTCCTGCAAAGTGCATCTTTTGTGCAGCGTCGGTTCAATTCAAGCAAACTCCTTTGCATCTCTCAGTCTCCCTCTGTCCCTCCCTCCTTCATCCGCCCCCCCCCCCNACACTTCTCCACCCCTCAAGCCAATAAACGTCTCTGCCCACGCAATCACAGGTTCTCACCATTAGTGTGGGTGGGTGGTAGGGGTGACAGGGGTGTTATTATTGGCCTCGGCCTCACGTGTTCAGACCGGTGTCACCCTTCTTCGTGTTAGCCCGGTTGTTAGTTTCATTCTCATGTAGCTGCGGTGGTGGTAGCCGGTGGTTGGTGGTGGTGGTGGTGGTCCTCCTGTAACCTCATGCTCGTCAATGAGTGGAGTCTTGGAGGTTGGTGCTTGCGATGCTGAGACGGAAGAGGGGATGGTTTAAGGTGGAGCTTGGTGAGGTGAGTGGACAGACACGCGGACTGAGTCGTCTTCACCGACGACTGCGGTTGTGGCGGTTGTGGTGATTGTGGGGTTGTGGCGGTTGTGGGGTTGTGGCGGTTGTGGTGGTTGTGGCGGTTGTGGCGGTTGTGGCGGTTGTGGAGGTTGTGGCGGTTGTGGCGGTTGTGGCGGTTGTGGGGTTGTGGCGGTTGTGGCGGTTGTGGCGGTTGTGGCGGTTGTGGGGTGGCGGTTGTGGCGGTTGTGGCGGTTGTGTGGGTTGTGGTGGTTGTGGGGAGCGGTGGTGCAGCGGTGGGCGCACTGCGCTTGTGAACCCGGCGACCCGAGTTCGGCCAACACCGGTGACGATTATCTGAACCGGTCCTGGGCCTCGCCTAGGTCGACTCGGCCTCAAATGAGTTGCCTGGTGCGGTGTGTGTAGTAAACATCGCCACTGGGGAGATAAAGGCGGCCGGGTGTGGTGCTGGCCACCCACCCCTCGTGTGTCACTGTGCCGGCCTTCATAGGTGCTACTCGTTAACAGCTCTTGCCCCAACAGTATTTTAAGGCTATATGGGGGATCTTTATCTTTGGTTGTGGTGGTGATTGTGGTGGTGGTGGCAGGGAGCGGTGGCGCAGTGGTTAGCACACCGCGATACGCGCCCAAGTTCAGTTTCTACTCGCCGCCAATTTGAGCGAAAGATTCACTGACCGTTACAGGACCTCCCGTAGGTAGGCTCAGCCTTAAACGAGTACTTTGTTGAATGTGTAAACATTTCTACTGGCGAGACAAAGGCGTGCTTCCAGCCACACTAACAGCACTTGCCCCGACAGCAGAGGTCGCAACCGGGTACCCGATACCCGTACCCTACCCGATACCCGGCTACCCGTACCCGGCCGGGTACGGGTAGGCCGTGAGTCACTGGTGAGTCACCGTTTGTCACTCATTTCGGGTAGGGTACGGGTACGGGTAGGGACCCTGGTGCGGCCGGGTACGGGTATGGAATCAAAACCCGTTTGCGACCTCTGCCCGACAGCCTGTTCAGGGTCTACGGGGGATCTTTGGTAGATGTGTGGTCAGAGAAGTTGCATGCCCAACGAATGATTGTGGCGGTCACGATGATTATGATGATGATGAAGACGCTATCGATCTAGATCCTAACGATGATAATGATGACGATGGCGAAGATGTTTATTGTGATGACGTTGATAATGATGATGATGACATTGTGAGAAGTGACGTGATTATGTTTTGGCCGTGGCAATAATGATGTTGGTGACGGTGAAACGTGACGACGATGATGGGTGATTATTCTGATGATGATGACATCCACAATGGTGATATTTCGACGATGACAGCCTTGTTGGTGATGGTGAATATGATGAGATGTAGCGATCACCCTTTGTTACCGCGCCCATCTCTTTGCTGTGCCCTGTCAGCTGTCAGCGCCGTGTGTGGGAGAGAGCGAACATTGAGTTTGCTTGTCATTTTTAATCAATAGAAGCGGTCGTTTTTTTATTTTAACCGATTTGTCGGTGAAAATTTCCCGCCGTCAATGGGCGCAAGGCCGTGAACCGCTCTGGGAAGACACTCCGCTGGCAGCAGCCGAACACTCTAAAGCATGGCGATGTTGATTCTAAATGTGGAGCGAAAATACTGGAGGATCCGGAGAAAAATCCACGCGACCATGGGGAGAGAGACACGAAAACTTCAAATATGTAGACATCAGGGTCGAGTTAGAACCTATGACCTCCTGTATACCAGGCGAGGTAGTTAACATCTCCCAGCCACCGTGATGATGATGATGAGAGAGACACGCAGACTTCAAATATACAGCAGCAGGCGTCAGTGTCGGGATTGAACTCACGACCTCCTATAGACCAGGCGAGGTAGTTAACATCTCCCAGCCACCGTGATGATGTTGATGAGAGAGACACGCAGACTCCAAATATACAGCAGCAGCAGGCATCAGTGTCGGGATTGAACCCACGACCTCCTGTATACCAGGCGAGGTAGTCAACATCTCATAGCCACCGTGATGATGATGAGAGAGAGCGACACACACAAACTCAAAATATACAATCGGCGTCAGGGTTGAGATTGAACCCTGGACCTCCTGTATACCAGGCGAGGTAGTTAACATCTCATAGCCACCGTGATGATGATGAGAGAGAGACACGCAAACTCAAAATATACAATCGGCGTCAGGGTCGGGATTGAACCCTGGACCTCCTGTATACCAGGCGAGGTAGTTAACATCTCCTAATCACCGCGGCGTAAATTATACTCGTGCAAATTGTATAAGTACATACATTGCTACTAAATGCAAGCTTGGGCAAGGCAGCAAAACAACAACAACAACAACACCAAGCCACCACACAGCAGCGCCTCAATAAAAATAGGTACTACGATAGCCGGGTGGTGTCGGGATCTAATTTACAAATGTGACTTGGTATCCAGCGCCGATCTTCCGCTTCGGGATGTGTACGGTTTTGAAGTGGGCCGTGAGATAAAGGGCTTGCGGAATCCGATCGCGGCTTACGTTCGCGTGCGAGACGGAGTGAGAAAGTTGCGATGCCGGTTGTATGCAGTGCGGTTAACGCTCAACTAGCGATTGTCAAAAAAGAAAAACCGTAGCAAACGCTACGCCCCCCCATTGTCATCTGATTACGTTACGTAATTGGCAACGGTCACGAACGCAACGCTGATATTAATCCTATAACGGCGGCGGCGGCGGACGCGGCATCCCCGTAAGGACCTCTCCTGTCCATAATAGTTAATGAAATGTTTGACCGAATATAACAACGGCTAATTTTTAAGTTGATAATTTTGTACGGCCGCGAATGATGTTTTTACAAATATCCAAGTGGCCCTTGGCAGATAGAAGGTTCCCCACCATTGATCTAGATGATGGTTTAAAAGTACAGCAGCATAGGCCCCAATGGCTTAGAAGAGGCCCTACCACAGAGAGGAAGAGACCAAAGAGACCCACAGAGACACACGGAGATCCAGAGACTCATAGAACCATAGAGACCCACAGAGACCCACAGAGATCCAGAGACTCTCATAGAACCATAGAGACCCACAGAGACACACGGAGATCCAGAGACTCATAGAACCATAGAGACCCACAGAGACTCACATAGAAACAGAGATCCATAGAACCATAGAACCACAGAGACCCACGGAGATCCAGAGACTCATAGAACCATAGAGACCCACAGAGACACACGGAGATCCAGAGACTCATAGAACCATAGAGACCCACAGAGATCCAGAGACTCATAGAACCATAGAGACCCACAGAGATCCAGAGACTCTCATAGAACCATAGAGACCCACAGAGACCCACGGAGATCCAGAGACTCTCATAGAACCACAGAGACCCACAGAGACCCACGGAGATCCAGAGACTCATAGAACCATAGAGACCCACAGAGACATGAACCATGAACCTCTCGAACCATAGAGACCCACAGAGACCCACGGAGATCCAGAGACTCATAGAACCATAGAGACCCACAGAGACCCACGGAGATCCAGAGACTCATAGAACCATAGAGACCCACAGAGATCCAGAGACTCTCATAGAACCACAGAGACCCACGGAGATCCAGAGACTCATAGAACCATAGAGACCCACAGAGACCCACGGAGATCCAGAGACTCTCATAGAACCACAGAGACCCACGGAGATCCAGAGACTCATAGAACCATAGAGACCCACAGAGACCCAGAGATCCAGAGACTCTCATAGAACCACAGAGACACACGGAGATCCAGAGACTCTCATAGAACCACAGAGACCCACAGAGACCCACAGAGATCCAGAGACTCTGATAGAACCACAGAGACCCATACACATACGTATGTATGTATGTTGAACTTCTTTCGCACCATACTTAGCCATCGGAACTAATCGGAGGTGCGGCGTGGGGGGAGGGGAAGCACTACAAACTAAACGCAAAAAACTTCTCCTAAAGCAATTCTTTGTGAATCTAGACGATGATTTTAAAGTGCACAGCTGTGCATTGGCTTCCTAACAGGAAGAGCGTTCCAGACGGCCGCAAGAAGCAGCCGTCTGGAAAGATCACCGACGCGGTGGGGGTGGGGGGCCACATCGCCGACTGCGAGCGGCAGGGCCGCATGCAACCACGCTGTTGCAAAACGCTCCCTTTGCGCGAGTTGCAGAGTTGTGAATGCGTGACGCGTTGCGTAACCGTCGGTCTCCGCCGTTTCATCTCGAACCGAAGCTCGGGGGGGGGGGGGGGNCGGCCGCTTGCTGCATGTTGAGGCCGCTCGCTTTGAAATCCGCTGCATTGCGGCGAGTTGAGTGCATCCTGTCGTGGTTGTGGTGGTGGTGATAGTGGTTGAAGTGTAATGGTGGTGGTGGTGGTGACCACGATAGGTGTCGGTGGACGGTAGTGATGATGATGGTGGAGGTCGCAATCGGGTACCCGTACCCTACCCGATATCCGGCCGGGTACGGGTAGCCGGGTATCGGGTAGGGTACGGGTACCGATTGCGACCCTGGTGTGGCCGGGTACGGGTAAGGAATCAAAACCCGTTTGCGACCTCTGCGTTGAAGCTCTCCCAGCTGCCGATGGCCGGTGACAGCCGCACACACACACACTCACCCCTGCGGGTCTGTGTGTGTGCGTGTATATACAGCGCGCGTACACACAGCGTACGCACAGAAGCACACCCTTATTTAGTATGGTGGCGGGTGGCGCAGTCATAACACTCTGTGGCCTCGCAGGAAGTACGGACGCCCTACGGCAGAGGTCGCAACCGGATACCCGGCTACCCGTACCCGGCCAGGTACGGGTAGCCGTTTGCGACCCTGGTGCGGCCGGGTACGGGTACGGGTAGGCCGTGAGTCACTGGTGAGTAACCGTTGGTCACTCATTTTGGGTAGGGTACGGGTAGGGAACGGGTATCCGTACCCGGCCGGTACGGGTACGGGTAAGGAATCAAAACCGTTGCGACCTCTGCCCCCGGGTTTGATTCCCGACTCTGCCGCCCTTTCTGCGTGGGTTGGTTTGTTCTCTCCAACCGCGATCGGCGTCGGTTTTCCTACGGGTTCTCTGTTTTTCTCCACGCTTTCTTTTAACTCACTCTGTCTGTTGTTGCCGTTCTTGTATTCTCAAATCTTGTAACTCAATTCTAACCCACTCCCAATGTGGTATCGACTGCAAACTTGGTATACTTATGTCATACTGATGACAACTATATTCTATCATAAAAAATAAAAATCATATTTTTAACATTCTTTTTAGATGTTATGTTTCGGCTTGGGTCTAATTGTCCACGCTAACTGACATTGGCTGTAATTCCTGGAGTCGTGGAGTTCTGCCATTACTAGTACATTTCATTAAAGCGTGTTTTTTTGTTTTTTNAAATATGATTTATCTTTCTAACCAAGATTGGCGGGCGGGTGGGGGGGATGGGTCGTGGTGGGTGGTGTGGTGGTGGTGGGTGGTGTGGTGGTGGTGGTGGTGNTGGTGGTGGTGGTGGTGGGGGGGTGGTGGTGGTGGGGGGTGGNTGGTGGTGGTGGGTGGTGTGGTGGTGTGGTGGGTGGTGGTGGTGTGGTGGTGGTGGTGTGGTCGTGGTGGGTGGTGGTGTGGTGGTGGTGGTGGGTGGNTGGTGTGGTGGTGTACCGTGTGGTGACTTTAGACCGCCGTGCGGTTTGTACGTTGGCCGTGCGGCCGCCCCTTCGGTTTCGTGTCCGTCGCTCGTCTCACCGCCGCCGCTAGCCGTCATCTACCGGTTCGCGACCTTTTCCTAAAATCTGTAACCGATTACGGGGGGGGGGAGTGGTTGAAACCGCTCGCGGTTAACCAGGTCGGAGTTCAACGATCCTCGACCCTGAAGTGTGTGTTCATGCGCGTGCCCTTACGCGTGCGCGCTGTTATCTGCACGGTGTGGGAGCGGTGGCGGAGCGGTTAGCGCGCCGCTGCGCTCCGAGTATCGATTCGCCGTTCGTGGCACCACCAGCACCACCGGTGATGATAAACTGAACCGGTCCTGGCCTGCCCTAGGTCGACCCGGCCTCAAATGAGTTCCCCGGTGGCGGCGTCCGCTTAGGGAGACAAAGTGGCACCGCCGATTTGCACTGTTGGCTACGTACGGTGCGAAAGAAGTGCGGCATGGGTGTGCTGGCCACCCACCAGCTCGCGTGCCGTGCCGGCCTTCGTATGTGCTGCTTGCTAACAGCGACTGCCCCAACAGCAGAGTTCGTGAATGGGTTTTGAATCCTTACCCGTACCCGGCCGCACCAGGGTCGCAAATGGGTACCCGTACCCGCACCCGGCTGGGTACGGATACCCGTTCCCTACCCGTACCCTACCCGAAATGAGTGACCAACGGTTACTCACCAGTGACTCACGGCCTACCCGTACCCTACCCGAAATGAGTGACCAACGGTTACTCACCAGTGACTCACGGCCTACCCGTACCCGTACCCGCCGCACCAGGGTCGCAAATGGGTACCCGTACCGTACCCGACTAGGTACGGATACCCGTTCCCTACCCGTACCNTACCCGAAATGAGTGACCAACGGTTACTCACCAGTGACTCACGGCCTACTCGTACCTGTACCCGGCCGCACCAGGGTCGCAAATGGGTACCCGTACCCGCCGGGTACGGGTAGCCGGGTATCGGGTACCCGGTTGCGACCTCTGCCCAACAGTTTGTTGAAGGTGAAACCGGTGGTGGATCTCTACGGCTTTGTTGTTATGTACACAGCGCTGAAGGGTGACGCGCATGACTTGGGATTTGAGTTATTGCCGTCTTGGCCAAAACAACCACGGCCCGGTTTTTGTGGCCAGTCCTCACCCACACGTCACTTGTCCCGTCCACCTGCTTTCTCAATCCACTGCTGGATGAAGGCCTTCGTCAAGTCATTTAGGGGTGGGGGCGGAGTGTAATGGAGTGGGGATGAGAGAGTCCAGGGCCTGGTTCGGATAACCTGCATCTCCGATGCGCTGGCACGGTTGGCTACGTACCTTGCGAAAGAAGACAAAGATCCCCCGTGTAGCCTGAACAGACTGTAGGGGCAAGTGCTGTTAGCAAGCAGCACCTATGAAGCCGCCACGGCACACGAGGGGTGGGTGGCCAACACCACGCCCGGCCGCCTTTGTCTCCCTCGTGGCGAAGTTTACTACACACAGCACCAGGTACCCATTTGAGGCCGAGTCGACCTAGAGGAGGAGGCTCTCGGGACCGGTTCAGACAATCGCCATCGGTGTTGGTGGCCGTGAGCGGGAATCGAACGGCGCTGACCGCTACGATCCCTCGTATAGCCTGTGACGTACGCCTATGCACACGTACGCGTACGCACACGTACGCGCACGTACACACACGTACACACACACACACACGTACACACACGTACACGCACACACGTACACACACACACACGTACACAGACACGTACACACACGTACACTACACTTTAGACTACACGCTACAATATACGCTACTATACGATACACTATACACTGCACTATACACTGCACTATACACTGCACTATACACTGCACTATACACTGCACTATACACTACACTATACACTACACTATACACTACAATACAATACACTATACACTACAATATACACTACACTATACACTACACATTGGGCTCTATGGAGGCACGTCGTTAAGCAACGAGTCGTTAAATGGAGCGGTCGTTAAGAGGGGTTCTGCTGTACTGGGAACTTGGCACTTGGATTCCTCTCCACCCAGCCATGTTGAGGAGTCAGTCTTCTCAGGCTGTCCCGTCCACAAAACCGCAACCGTGTTCAACCACCGCACTGCAGGTATTCACTACAAGAACAACAACAACCATTCGTCAAGGGACCTCCTTTGCCAGTACCAAAATATACTAATAGGGTTTTTCCCCTTTTTTCTGGCAACAAAAACTGACACCTTTTGCAAGGAATCATGCTTACATTAACCCAGAGGTCGCAACCGGTACCCGATACCCGTACCCTAATCGATACCCGGCTACCCGTACCCGGCCGGGTACAGGTAGCCGTTTGCGACCCTGGTGCAGCCGGGTACGGGTACGGGTAGGCTGTGAGTCACTGGTGAGTAACCGTTTGTCACTCATTTCCCAACGTCTTGTCTCTTCTCACAATTCAAGTTCCTAGAATCAACCCACCCGCGCCTGCAACACGGCTTCATCCCAGAGGTCGCAATCAGGTACCCGTACCCTACCGATATCCGCCGGGTACGGGTAGCCGGGTATCGGGTAGGGTACTTCAATATGAACGGCGGCTTTATAAAGTAGAGGTTATGGTTATGATTTATTACGACTGCAGTAGAACCGGTTCCTCTTAACGACGGTGATTGGTTCCACGAGACCAGTGTTTTCGGTCATCGGCAAGTCCACACGGCTCCTCATCTCTGTGTACCGCATCAGCCCCATCTCTTCTCGAGCCCGTCGCAACAACACACTCGCCCATCACTCACTCGACCATCACTCACCACAACGAGAAATCTCTTTCTGCTTCTTCCCTTACTCCTCCACTGTGGAATTCTCTCTCCATCGTCACGGTGGCTAGGAGATGTTAACTACCTCACCTGGTACGCAGGAGGTCGTTGGTTTGATGCCGACCCTGATGCCTGCTGTATATTGGAGTCTGCGTGTCTCTCTCATCAACATCACGGTGGCTAGGAGATGTTAACTACCTCGCCTGGTATACAGGAAGTCGTGGGTTTGATCCCGACCCTGACGTCTGCTGTATATTTGGAGTCTGCATGTCTCTCTCTCATCATCACGGTGGCTAGGAGATGTTAACTACCTCGCCTGGTACATAGGAAGTTGTGGGTTTGATCCCGACCCTGACGCCTGCTGCTGTATATTTGGAGTTTGCGTTTCTCTCTCCCTGTGTTGGCATGAATTTTTCTCCGGGTGCTCTGGTTTTTCTCCTCCACATTTAGAATCGACATGATGCGTCTCGATGATTTGGCTGCTATAAATTTCCACATCATAAGCCACTTCGTTGAGCTATCATTTGTGACCAGGTCGCGTCTGAAAAAGCGTTAAATTGCTCATGGGCCTCACCTGGTAAAATAAAAAAATTTAGGTTAACCTCAGCTCACTGTGCATGCATGATGTGATTTCTGCTGTGATGATGATGGTCATGGTGGTGACGCTGTGTGAAATGTAGACCGCACACACTTGATGTGTTTCACACACAGCGTACGCTTGTTACACCGTGTGTGTGAGATCTCCGCTGTGTGTCATTCAAACGCCCGTTCTTGCTATGTCACAAGCAAACTCGCAGGATAGGATGCCCAAGGAATACCGACTCCCCACTTGAGGGAGGTCATGGTCATTGGGAAGGGATTGCATGACAATAACGATGCCCATCATCACACAATGATATCTCCGCTGTGTGTCATTCAAACGCCCGTTCTTGCTATGTCACAAGCAAACTCGCAGGATAGGATGCCCAAGGAATACCGACTCCCACGAGAGGGAGGTCATGGTCACTTGGGAAGGGGGGACTGCATGATATAACGATCCATCATCACACAATGGTCATCGTGACGATCACAATCATCATCACGACGAAAGCGATGGATCATCGTGATGATGGCACAGTTGCGTATCGGTGTTGCCTTCCTGTTAATCGGCGGTGTTTGCATGCCCGCCCGCCGTGACCGAGGGGCGATGGATCCGTTGTGCCTGCGTTAGCGGTTGTCGGCCAGCCGTATAATTTCACTCCCGGACGTGATCTTTAAAGCCTGGTTATTGCAGTGTTGAGAGGGAGGGAGAGCGAGAGATGGATAGAGAGAGCACTAGCGAGAGAGATGTATGATGTTTGTTGAGCTTAGTAACGTACGTAGCTGACCGTGCTAGAGAGAGAGAGGGGTAGAGAGCGAGATATATGTATGGTGTTTGTTTACACACTCCTTGGTTTTTTTCGGTAAAGTCACGTAGGTAAAAAATTACATAAATGAAAACAACTAAATTATTTCATTTGTTTTATAAAAAAATTTACCTACGTGACTTTACCGAAAAAAAACTGAGTGTGAATCCTTGCAGTCACGAAAGCTTCAAATCTAGAATGTTTGTTGACGTTAGCACTGTGTTCTTGGTTCTTTCGGTAAAGTCACGTAGAAGGGAAGTAATAAAATAATACAAATAAAACATAATTATGACTTTACCGAAAGAACCAAGAAGATGAATCCCTGCAGTCACGAAAGCTTTAAATCGAAAGTTCGCTCTGTGCTAGAGAGAGAGATATGTATGATATATGTTGAGCTTAGCACCGTACGTAGCCAACCGTGCTAGCGAGAGATATACAGAGAGAGAGAGCAAGAGGGGGTAGAGAGAAGGAGAGAGGGGGGGGCAGAGAGAGAGGTGGGGGGTACATGAAGCAAAGATTAAAAACAAACAAAAAAAACCGAATTGATGAACAAAGCAAAGTGCCGAGCATCTTCTTGTTTCCTCTGATCGTAACAAAAAAGAGAGAGAGCGAGAGAGCACAGATGTATCCATCGAGAGAGAGAGTGAAAGACCGAGAGAGTTTGCGAGAAAAAAATACATTTCTGCGCGCCGCACACTCAACGCGTTGTTTGTTCTACGGCCGTTGAAGAGGAAAAGAGTGGCCAGAGAGAGAGAAAGAGACGCCAATTGATGGGCAGTGAAGCGGCTTGCAGCAAAGGTGACCAGGGTAGAGGTGCAACCCTGCAATTGCCCCGTAGGAGTGCCCGCCTCCTAGCGACGGTGAGGTGGTTCAACTTTAGTGTCGGTGAGTGGTGAGCTTAGTTGGGTGATTGGAGCCCAGTGGGTGAGTGATTTCGTGAGTGTCTAGTTGGGTGATTGGACCAGTGAGTTGGTGAGTGGTGAGGTTAGTCGGGTAATTGAACCAGTGGGTGAGTGAGTTGGTGAGTGGTGAGTCGGGTAATTGTACCAGTGGGTGAGTGAGTTGGTGAGTGGTGAGCTTAATGGGTTAATGGCAGCGTGATGGTTGGACACGGTGCGTTGCCGGATGAGACGGACAGAGTCAGAAGGGGGGGTGGGGACGGGGACCCCCTTTCACAATGGAGCCTTCGACATCGCAGGATGAATCGACGAGCGAGATTAACCCCGGGGGGGGGGGGGGGGGCACGCTCACCGACGTTTAACCCGCCGTGGTTAGCGTCAGAAGCGTTACATCGAATCGAACGGCGGCACGGATGGTGACTGACTTGGTGGCAGAGGTCGCAAACGGGTTTTGATTCCTTACCCGTACCCGGCCGCACCAGGGTCGAAAACGGGTACCCGTACCCTACCCGATACCCGGCTACCTGTACCCGGCCGGGTATCGGGTAGGGTACGGGTATCGGGTAAGCCATGTTGCAGGCGCGGGTGGGTTCATTCTAGGAACTTGAATTGTGAGAAGAGACAAGACGTTGGGAAATGAGTGACAAACGGTGACTCACAGTGACTCACGGCCTACCCGTACCCGTACCCGGCCGCACCAGGGTCGCAAACGGGGTGTGATGAGTCTCTGGGTCTCTGTGTGGTGAGTCTATGGGTCTCTGTGTGGCGAGTCTGTGGGTCTCTGTGTGGCGAGTCTGTGGGTCTCTGTGTGGCGAGTCTGTGGGTCTCTGTGTGGCGAGTCTGTGGGTCTCTGTGTGGCGAGTCTGTGGGTCTCTGTGTGGCGAGTCTGTGGGTCTGTGTGGCGAGTCTGTGGGTCTCTGTGTGGCGAGTCTGTGGTCTCTGTGTGGCGAGTCTGTGGGTCTCTGTGTGGCGAGTCCGTGGGTCTCTGTGTGGTGAGTCTGTGGGTCTTGTGTGGTGAGTCTGTGGGTCTCTGTGTGGCGAGTCTGTAGGTCTCTGTGTGGCGAGTTGTGGGTCTCTGTGTGGTGAGTCTATGGGTCTCTGTGTGGTGACTCTATGGATCTCTGTGTGGTGAGTCTGTGGGTCTCTGTGTGGTGGGTACGGGTAGCCGGGTACGGGTAGGGTACGGGTATCGGGGGTACCCGGTTGCGACCTCTGCTTGGCGGTGAGCTGGGCGACTGCGGTGAAAGCTGGGATGAGTCCTTGGGGAG
Source organism: Lethenteron camtschaticum (assembly GCA_018977245.1). Classification (NCBI taxonomy): domain Eukaryota; kingdom Metazoa; phylum Chordata; class Hyperoartia; order Petromyzontiformes; family Petromyzontidae; genus Lethenteron; species Lethenteron camtschaticum. The sequence continues at coordinate 31,879 of WFAB01001418.1, read as the reverse complement.
TCGGGGGGTGGTGGGAGGCTTGTTTGGTGTAAGGTTCGACTAGCGGCGAGCCGGTGTGGCTAGGAGATGCAAGTTTAATTTATTAGCTACTCGCTGTACTACCCGGCTTCGGCCAGGATTTCCCCAGTGGCGATGTTCACACACTACAGCAGTTACTCGTTTGAGGCTGAGTCGACCTAGTGGAGTCCAGGACCGGTTGAAATAATCGTCACTGGTGGTGGCCGTGAGCGGGAATCGAACTCAGGTCGCCGGGTTCGTAGCGCGGCACGCTACCGCTACACTACAATGCGTGACGCTTCCACATGCGCGGGTCACGTGACAGATGTGACGTCACAGCTCACTTGCCGTGCAAATAATATATGCATTATTGAGCCCCCCCCCCTAAAAAAACTAAAGTGCATTTTCATAATTTGTGCATGGTGTACAGTCTGGAAAGTACCACATGGAAAATTTCAAGTTTTTTGCATGTCGGGAAGTACGCTAAACATTTTGAACAGACACACACATTCACAACTTTTATATATATATTTTATATATATGAAGATAGCCCTGTGAGCCATTCGGCTCTTGAGTCGGGTGCAACCGCAACAAACAAAAACATGAACAGAGAACATCTTATAGCGACTACACGCAACAGAAACATCCTGGGATAAACCAGCAAATCTTCCAGAAAAAACCCACCGTATTACAAGGCTGTGTGCAAAATCCCAGTGTGATGCAAGTCAAACAATAACAACCATCGCATATCTGCATTTCCCATAAATATGCTAAATTCCTCTTGATATGCAAATTATTTTGTCAAGGCGCTCTTCCCCTCCATCCCAGCTTAAATAGACGCTCCAAGCCTGGGGTGTGTCATTCAGACTCTGTCTTCTCGACAGACCTGTTCTTCACCTGAGGACGGCTGCTTGCGTTGTGGCCGAAACGTGAGAATTATTTTATTATGTTTTATTTTTATCATTTTATTATTTCCCTTCTCCGTGACTTTAACGAAAGAACCAAGAAGATGAATCCCTGCAGTCACGAAAGCTTTAAATCGAAATTTAAGACAATTTAGATTCGAGTTATCAAGCCAACTCCGCGCTTCCGCAAGAAACACGGCTTACGCATGTTTTCCAAATCGCCAAAATGAAGCTATGAAAACGATGTAACAACAGGAGATGGTTCTCGCGGCTGCGAATCGGTGGGATTGGAGGGTATACCCCCCCCCCCCCACACTGGACCTTTGCGATCAGCACTAATCCACACTTAAGCTGCTTTTCCACTCTACAAAATGTAATCCCGGTTTCAGCTGGGCGCGTGAGACCTCACGTCCCGTCGTGGGGGACAAACGCCCCCNTCCATCAGCTGCCCCCCCCCTCACTACCCCTCTCCATGCCCTACATCTACCCCGCACCTCCGTTTAGCACGGTGGGTTACGTACGGTGCGAAAGAAGTTTAAGTTACGAACATTCAGTCGTTGCGGTGGTGGTGGTGCGGGTCCAATGGGGAGCCCAGGCAGAAGTCGGGTTTAGCGACCCCTCCCAAACTCTTTTCGATGCATGGGCTCCTGGTAAGTCGACAGCAGACGAGGTGTAGACATGAGGTTACAGATGCAGTGGTGGAGAGAGATGCAGTGGAGGTGAGAGAGAGATGCAGGCAAGCTATAGAGATGTACTATGGGGACCTCATTTGCCAGTAAAAATATGATAATTGGTTCTTTACCCTTCTATCTGGCAACAAAACTGACACCTTTTTGCAAGGAGTCATGTTTGCATAGACCGCAATACTGCAGTCATAAATACAAACAAAGACATAACTCTGATAATGTGCACTGTCCCACATTATCAGAGTTATGTCTTTGTTTGTATTTATGACTGCAGGTATTGCGGTCTATGCAAACATGACTCCTTGCAAAAAGGTGTCAGTTTTGTTGCCAGATAGAAGGGTAAAGAACCAATTATTATAGAGATGTAGTGGAGGTGAGAGAGAGAGAAAGACACGTGACAGAGATGGCAGGAAGATGAGACGATACCCTGTGTTTATTTTAATCACCTTGTTTACATATTCATCAGCATCTTGAGTTCGGGATTGGTATTCGCTGCCCAGCCTGGTCATACCTCGACACTGCCACCAAACCCCCACCCCAACCACCACCACCTCCACCACCTCCACCACCTCCACCACCTCCACCACCTCCACCACCACGCGTGGTGCCGGCTTTGGGTGCCACCACAATCGTGGCTATTGTGCCTTCGTCTTGTTAATCCACAGGTGGGGGAGGAGGTGGTGGGTGGGTGGGTGGTGGTGGGTGGGTGNGGTGGTGGGTGAGTCGGTCGGTGGGTGTGTGGGTGGCCGNGTGGGTTGGTGGCTGAATGAGTCGGTGGGTGGCTGAGTGGGTCGGTGGGTGGGTGACCGAGTGGGTCGGTGGGTGGGTGACTGAGTGGGTCGGTGGGTGGGTGACTGAGTGGGTCGGTGGGTGGGTGACTGAGTGGTCGGTGGTGGCTGAGTGGCTGAGTGGGTCGGTGGGTGGCTGAGTGGCTGAGTGGGTGGGTGGGTGAGTGAGTGGGTTGGTGGGTGGGTGGGTGGCTGAGTGGGTTGGTGGGTGGGTGGCTGAGTGGGTCGGTGGGTGGCTGAGTGGGTTGGTGGGTGGGTGGGTGGGTGGGTGGGTGGCTGAATGGGTCGGTGGGTGGGTGGCTGAGTGGGTCGGTGGGTGGGTGACTGAGTGGGTTGGTGGGTGGGTGACTGAGTGGGTCGGTGGGTGGCTGAATGGGTCGGTGGGTGGGTGACTGAGTGGGTTGGTGGGTGGGTGACTGAGCGGGTCGGTGGGTGGGTGGTGACTGAGCGGGTCGGTGGTGGGTGGCTGAGTGGGTCGGTGGGTGGCTGAGTGGGTCGGTGGGTGGGTGGCTGAGCGGGTCGGTGGGTGGCTGAGTGGGTCGGTGGGTGGCTGAGTGGGTCGGTGGGTGACTGAGTGGGTCGGTGGGTGGGTGACTGGGTCGGTGGGTGGGTGNCTGAGTGGGTCGGTGGTGGCTGAGTGGGTCGGTGGGTGGGTGGCTGAGCGGGTCGGTGGGTGGGTGGCTGAGTGGGTCGGTGGGTGGGTGAGTGGGTCGGTGGGTGGGTGGCTGAATGGGTGGGTGGGTGAGTGGGTCGGTGGGTGGCTNAGTGGGTCGGTGGGTGGCTGGCTGAATGGGTCGGTGGGTGGCTGAATGGGTCGGTGGGTGGGTTTCTGAGTGGGTGGGTGGCTGAATGGGTCGGTGGGTGGGTGACTGNGTGGGTCGGTGGGTGGGTGAGTGGGTCGGTGGGTGGGTGAGTGGGTCGGTGGGTGGGTGCTGAGTGGGTCGGTGGGTGGGTGACTGAGTGGGTCGGTGGGTGGCTGTGTGGGTGCAACGGTTAGCAGCGCGGCGCTGCGCTACGAACCCGGCTGCCAACCGAGTTCGATTCTCGTTCACGGCCACCAAACACCATCAGTGACGATTCTCTAAACCGGTCCTGGGCCTTCTCCCTCGGTCAACTCAGCCTCAAATGAGTAACCTGGTGCTGTGTGTGTAGTAAACATCTCAGCTGGGGAGACAAAGGCGGCCGGGCGTGGTGCCGGCCACCCACCCTTCGTGTGCCGTGCCGGCCTTCATAGGTGCTGCTACTCGCTCACAGCACTTGCTTGGGGATCTTTGTCTTTGGTGGTGGTGGGGGATGTGAGGCTTTGAGGAGTGAGGTGGGTTTTTTTCCCCGTCAGCAAAATCTCTCTCCCGTTGATCCAATTCACACCTCCGAGGGGACTTAGGTGTACCCCTCCCTCCCTCCCTCCTCCCTCCCTCCCTCCCTCCTCCCCTCCCTCTCTCCATCCCTCCTCCCTTCCTCCCTCCTCCCTCCCTCTCCTCTTCTCCCTCCCTCCTTCCTTCCTCCCTCCCTCCCTCCCTCCCTCCCTCCTCCCTCCCCCTCCCCTGCGTTGTTGGTTGTTTGTCACCAAATGTATTCCTATAATTGAGGGGAGCCCACGGCCGGCGTGATATTGTCCCGTGACCACCCACCCACCCCCATCGCTTCCCCGTGTCCGCTGACGTGTGCATGTCGGTGGGCGTGCGGCGTGTTTCCCCCCTTCCACGTCCGAATCAAGGGAACGGGCTCGCGAGAGAGAGGGGCAGAGCGGTGCACAGCGTTCAGTTTATTTCTTCTTGATTCTTTCGGTAAAGTCACGTAGACGGAAAATAATAAAATAATAAAAATAGATAATTCTCACGACGTGAGAATTATTTTATGTTCTATTTTATTATTTATTACTTCCCTTCTACGTGACTTTACCGAAAGAATCAAGAAGATGAATCCCTGCAGTCACGAAAGCTTTAAATCGGAAGCGTTAAGTTTATTTGGGGAGAGGCGTAGTCCCAGTAGCAATCGCAGTTGTTTTTTTTAAGACGTTTGTTATTAATAAAGATTTTTTTGGGGGTTGGATCACTGTAAGTATAAATGTCGTGTCGTAACCTCCACCACCGACACGGCCAGCAATGTTTGTCACGTTAACAACGCGCCAATGAGTTACTCGTTTTGTGTGCTGTATTGAATCGGACCTGGATCTTGTGTTCGTTTAAGATTTTTGGAAATCTTTTTGGTAACCCCTGCTATGTATGGTCCAGTGATGGTTTTGATTGGCTTTTCAGGAGATTGTTTCTCCATGGTTGGAGAAAGAGCTTTGCGAATAATGCGGTCCGAGTACCAATTCATCTTGAGGGCCTGGTGTACGTGTACCAGTTCACTGGCTAGGTGGTGTTGGTCGGAGAGGGAGACATCACAGCGCTGATGATGATGATGCACACTACTTGCTACTGCTCCTGACGCAGGCTGTCCGGTCTTGACTACCGCTATGTGACTTTGTAGTCGTTTCTCTGCATCAGAGGTCGCAACCGGGTACCCGATACCCGTACCCTACCCGATACCCNGGCTACCCGTACCCAGCCGGGTACTGGTAGCCGTTTGCGACCCTGGTGCGGCCGGGTACGGGTAAGGAATCAAAACCCGATTTAAAGCTTTCGTGACTGCAGGGATTCATCTTCTTGGTTCTTTCGGTAAAGTCACGTAGAAGGGAAGTAGTAAAATAATAAAAATAAAACATAATAAAATAATTCTCACGACGTTTCGGCCACAACGCAAGGCCGTTCTCGGTGAAGAACATGTCTGTGACAGAGTTATTTTATTATGTTTTATTTTTATTATTTTATTACTTCCCTTCTCCGTGACTTTACCGAAAGAACCAAGAAGATGAATCAAAACCCGTTTGCGACCTCTGCTCTGCATCCACTACATCAGGAGCCGGCGTACGAAAGAAGAATTATAAAGCCGATGGGCAGTGTGGAAGAGTAGGCCAAGCTACCCTGTCCACCAGACGGGGGATCTCTCTCTCTTTCTCTCTCCAGCGCTGTCTCTGGTGTTGGGGTTGGGTGGGGTGGGGTGGGGAGATCCCTTTCCGTTCGCGGTGGCGTGAGCAAATAATTGCAGGGCTGCACCTTTATCTTAAAGAAAGAAAATATTTACACTTGGAACAGCTTGCCAAACCAGCTGGGTCAAGTGCAGATGATTCAGGTTGTGGTTTATAAAAATAAATATATTACACATTGTAGTTCTCTGTTAGAGCTTGCAATACCCCCCCTTAGGGGATGCTGCTGTACCATCTGAAGCGGGCACGCACTTTCATTTATTTATTTACATGCTGCTGAGCACTGGGCCAAATAGTTAAGCTGGCCAGCGACAAACAGCACCATTGGAAGGGGTGTCATTGTTGGGAGTTGACTGCGATTGTTGAGGTGCCAGCAGTGGCTATGAGATGTTGACTACCTCGCCTGGTGTGCAGGAGATCGTGGGTTCGATCCCGACCCTGACGGCTGCTGCTGTATATTTGGAGTTTGCGTGTCTCTCTCATCATCATCACGGTGGCTAGGAGATGTTAACTACCTCGCCTGGTATACAGGAGGTCGTGGGTTCGATCACGACCATGACGCCTGCTGCTGTATATTTGGAGTTTGCGTGTCTCTCATCATCATCATCACGGTGGCTATGAGATGTTGACTACCTCGCCTGGTATGCAGGAGATCGTGGGTCGATCCCGACCCTGACGACGCTGCTGTATATTTGGAGTTTGCGTGTCTCTCATCATCATCATCACGATGGCTAGGAGATGTTGACTACCTCGCCTGGTATGCAGGAGGTCGTGGGTGCGATCCCTGAACCTGACAATGCCCGCTGTATATCTGGCGTCTGTGTGTCTCTCTCCTCGTGGTCGCGTGGATATTTTTCTCCGGGTCCTCCGGTTTTTCCCCTCCATATTTACAACCAACGTGACGCGTTTTCGAGCATGTGGCTGCTTCTGTCTCACAACGTGGTGATGTAAGCCGCTCCTTGACTATCATTCGATTGCCCGGTTGTCTTCGAAAANGCAGCTCGACACACCTGCTGAAAGAAAAGATTAAGCCGAGTTAGTTGAGCACGGGTTTGTGCAGTTTGTTTTCTTGCTGTGGCTGTCCCACCTGATGACGATTGCTTGTGTTGCGATGAAACGTCTGATCTGTTATTGTTTACTTTTACCGAAAACCAAAGAGTTACGGTTGCTAAGTCACGAAAGCTTAAATCAAGATTGTAGTAGTTTTGCCAAGTCATGTTTTTCTGTTTCCATTATGAGTGTTTGTATTTTTGTATCTGCAAACCTCTTCCTCGCCGCACGTAGCCAACCGTGTTGAATCGAAGGTGCGGGGGTGGTGGTGGGGATGATAACAAACTTACAGAAAGCAACGAGCAGTGTAACATCTCCTAGCCACTGTGATGATGATGAGAGAGAGACGCACTCCAAATATACACAGCAGGCGTCAGGGTTGTCGAACTGAACCTCTATGCCAACCGAGGTAGTTAACATCTAGCCACCGTGATGATGTAGAGAGAGACACGCAAACACAATATACAGCGTGGGTCGGGATGAACCCACAACCTCCTGTATACCAGGTGAGGTAGTTAACTCTCCTAGCCACCGTGATGATGATGAGAGAGACACACAAACCCAAATATACAGCGAAGTCAGGGTCGGATCGAACCACAACTCCTGATACCAGGGAGGTAGTTAACATATCCTAGCCACCGTGATGATGTAGAGGGACACGCAAACACCAAATATACAGCAGAAGTCAGGGTCGGGATCGAACCCACAACCTCATGTATACCAGGTGAGGTAGTTAACATCTCGTAGCCACCGTGGTGATGATGAGAGAGAGACACGCAAACTCAAAATATACAGCAGGCATCAGGGTCGGGATCGAACCCACAACCTCCTGTAGACCAGGCGAGGGAGTTAACATCTCCTAGCCACCGCGATGATGCTAAGAGAGACACGCAGACTCCAAATATACAGCAGCAGGCGTCAGGGGCGAAATAGTTAAATGCCAAGAGACTTAAACTTATTAGGAGGCTCCAAACGCTTTGGGGCAGCTACATTAAATGCTTTGGATCCAAAATTGGCGTGTGCGGAATCTGGGGAACTATTAATAGACACGAGACGAGGCGAGCCACTGATTTGTTGAATTGCCCAATGGTAATCATTTACACCGCGCGCTCTGCAAGCCAGCGTCATGGAGGGTTCTGTGTTCAATCCCTGGGTCTGTGTGTCTCTCATAAAGTGCTACAGTCCTCTACCAGCGTCTGTGAGGTTCTGTGTTCAATCCTTGGGTCTGGGTGTCTCTCATAAGGTGCTACAGTCCTCTACCAGCGTCTGTGAGGTTCTGTGTTGGATCTCCTGGGTCTGGGTGTCTCTCAGAAGGCAACTATGGCTACTACAGCGCTTGACAGCATCTGTGAGATGCTGTGTTGAGTCTCTGGGTCTGTGTCTCTCAGAAGGCCACTACAGTCCTCTACCAGCATCTGTGAGGTTCTGTGTTGGATCTCCTGGCTCTGCGTGTCTCTCAGAAGGCAACTATGGCTACTACAGCGTTCTGACAGCATCTGTGAGATGCTGTGTTGAATCCCTGGGTCTGCGTGTCTCTCAGAAGGCTACTACAGTCCTCTACCCATCATCTATGAGATACTCTGTTGAGTCTCTGGGTCTGTGTGTCTCTCAGAAGGCCACTACCTCACTCTGTCAGCATCTGTGAGGTTCTGTGTTCAATCCCTGGGTCTGGATGTCTCTCATAAGGTGCTACAGTACCCTACCAGTATCTGTGAGGTTCTGTGTTGAGTCTCTGGGTCTGCGTGTCTCTCAGAAGGCCACTACATCACTCTGTCAGCATCTGTGAGGTTCTGTGTTGAATCTCTGGGTCTCTCAGAAGGCCACTACATCACTCGTCAGCATCTGTGAGGTTCTGTGTTGAATCTCTGGGTCTGTGTGTCTCTCAGAAGGCCACTACAGCACCCTACCAGCATATGTGAGATGCTCTGTTGAATCTCTGGGTCTGGGTGTCTCTCAGAAGGCCACTATACCACTCTGTCAGCATCTGTGAGGTTCTGTGTTGAGTCTCTGGGTGTGGGTGTCTCTCACAAGGCCACTTTAGTCCACTGCCAGCATCTGTAGTGAAGTTATTGGCGCTGCTCGAGGCCTGCGGCCAATTGCATGCAATTCACAAAGTGGTCACCCCCCCCCCACACACTTTTTTGACGGCGATCGACATCGCGGTCGGTCAAGCGTGGGGGATGACGATGACGACGACGATGACGGCGACGATGATGAGGATGACGGCGATGATGAGGATGGCTGAATTGTCGAATCGCCCGTGACGTGTTTGGTCGTTCGGGGCGGGAGGGGGAGTCTGCTGACGAAGCGTTGCCAAAAATAACCACCCGCCAAGCGTGGGGGAGACCCTCCCCACCCCTCCCCTCCCTCCNTCCATACCACCCCTCCTCCTCCCCCCGCTCCCTCCCCACCCTCTCCTCCCTCCCCACCGCTCCCTCCTCCCTCCCTACCCCTCCCACCCCTCCCCACCCTCCCTCCCTCCCTCCCACCTCTCCCCTCCCTCCCCCCACCCTCCTCCCACCCCTCCCTCCCCACCCCTCCCCCCCCTCCCNTCCCCCTCCCCCCCTCCCCCACCCTCCCTCCCCCCCACCCTCCTCCCCCTCCCCCCCTCCCCCCCCCCTCCCCACCTCTCCCCTCCCTCCCCACCCTCCCCCCCCACCCTCCCACCTCTCCCTCCCTCCCCACCCATCCCTCCCTCCCCACCCCCCCCCTCCCTCCCCACCCATCCCTCCCTCCCCACCCTCCCTCCCTCCCCACCCTCCCCCCTCCCCTCCCTCCCCACCCTCCCTCCCATCCNTCCCCCCTCCCTCCCTCCCCCCATCCCCTCCCTCCCCACCCTCCCCTCCCTCCCACCCCTCCCCCCTCCCCACCTCCTCCCTCCCACCCTCCCCACCTCTCCCCTCCCTCCCCACCCATCCCTCCCTCCCCACCTCCCCCCTCCCCTCCCTCCCCACCCCTCCCTCCCCCCCTCCCCCACCCTCCCCTCCCTCCCCACCCATCCCCTCCCTCCCACCCTCCCACCTCTCCCCTCCCTCCCACCCATCCCCTCCCTCCCACCCTCCCCACCTCTCCCTCCCCCCCCTCCCCTCCCTCCCACCCTCCCACCTCTCCTCCCCACCCTCCCTCCCCACCCTCCNTCCCACCCCTCCCCTCCCATCCTCCCCCTCCCCTCCCTCCCCACCCATCCCTCCCTCCCCACCCCTCCCTCCCTCCCCCCCTCCCTCCCCTCCCCCCCTCCCACCTCCCCCTCCCTCCCACCCACCCCTCCCTCCCCACCCTCCTCCCCTGCCCACCCCTCTCCTCCTTCCCACCCTCCCCACCCTCCCTCTCCTCCCTCCCTCCCACCCCTTACTTCTCCCCCTCCCTCGCTCCCTCCTTCCGCCCCCTCCTCTCCCTCTCTTTCTCCATCCCTCCCTCCTTCCCCCCTCCTCTCCCCCTCCTCTCCCCTCCCTCCATCCCTCCCTCTAACCCCTTCCACCTCCCCTCTCTCTCTCCCTCCCACCTCTAAACCTCCCCCAAAATCATCCCTCCCCACCCGCCTCCCCATGTGTATTACGTAACGAGGCGCCTGCCTTTATTTAGAAGAAGAATGATGATGACGATGATGCACTGTACACTGCGTGGAGGCACTGACGATGCTGTGTGTGGGGGGGAGTGGGAGGTGTGAGAGTGGGGGCAGGGAGGTGTGAGAGTGGGGGCAGGGAGGTGTGAGAGTGGGGGCAGGCAGGTAGCGTGAAGGGAGGGGGGGGGGCGCTGTTTTGGCTCGGGCGACAATTCTCCAGGAAGTGTGATCGAGTTGTTGCGTGCGAGAGGCGCTTTTAGCAGTGCGGCAAAACTGCAGGTGGGTTTAGAGGTGGACAGGGAGAGAGAGACAGAGAGTCGCCTCTCGAATCTGTTGTAGGAGTTTATTAAAGGGTTTGTTCATGTCTCTGAAAGTTCGTGAGTCGAATGTTTGTAAGTGCATTATCCCTGTACATTCTTTTCATAATTTTTTATCCCTCTGTGCGGCTTTGATACAAGCATTGGGTCAGTTGGGAAGCGATGTATCTTGCCAACGGGAGCGGGCATTGCCTTTTTTTCAAATACGTCCTTCAATGTTTCTTCTAAAGGTGATCCGTTATGAACACATCTTAAGAGTTGTTTTGTCTCGATTTAAAGCTTTCGTGACTGCAGGGATTCATCTTCTTGGTTCTTTCGGTAAAGTCACGTAGAAGGGAAGTAATAAAATAATAAAAATAAAACATAAAATTATTCTCGATTTAAAGCTTTCGTGACTGCAGGGATTCATCTTCTTGGTTTTTTCGGTAAAGTCACGTAGAAGGGAAGTAATAAAATAATAAAAATAAAACATAATAAATAATTCTCACGACGTTTCGGCCACAACGCAAGCAGCCGTCCTCAGGTGAAGACCAGGTCTGTCGGGGGAGACAGCGTCTGGTCTCCACCTGAGGACGGCTGCTTGCGTTGTGGCTGAAACGTGAAATTATTTTATTATGTTTTATTTTGATTATTTTATTACTTCCCTTCTAGTGACTTTACCGAAAGAACCAAGAAGATCAGTTGTTTTGTCATTAGGGACATTGTGAGACAGTCGTCCCATCAATCTGGCATCTGTCTTTACATCCACTGATCCATTTCTGCGTCCATCCATTGGTGTCTCTGTCATTCTGTCTGCCTGCATGTTAATTTTTGGCCCATCCGGTTGTCCATCTGTCTATAAGTTCATACATCTGCATGCCCGTCCATTTGTCCGTGCAACTGTCCAGCTTGTGCGTCTGTCTGTTCTTCCATCTCTTGAGCACCACCTTGATCCAGATGCCGTGATTATTGAACCCACCGGGCCTCTGGAATTTAAGGCCTCGCTGTGCGTTCCATGCCTTGTTTTTATCTATCTCTGTTGTGTGTGTACGTGTGTACGTGTGTGTGTACGTGTGTGTATACACGTGTGTGTGTGTGTGTACACGTGTGTGTGTGTGTGTACGTACACGTGTGTGTGTGTATGTACGTATGTGTGTATGTACACGTGTGTGTGCACGTGTGTGTGTGTACGTACACGTGTGTGTGTGTGGGGAGCGGTAGTGCAGCGCTTAGCGTGTGCGCTACGAACCCGGCAACCCAAGTTAGATTCCCGCTCACGGCCACCAACACCAGTGTTAACGATTATCTGAACCGGTCCTGGGCCTCCTCCCTAGGTCGACTCAGCCTCAAATGAGCAGTGGTGTCTAAACATCGCCGCTGGGGAGACAAAGGTGATCAGGCGTGGTGCTGGCCACCCACCCGCCCCCTCGTGTGCCACGGTGCCGGCCTTCCCAGGTGCCGCTACTCGCTAACAGCACTTGCCCGACGGTCTGTAGAGGCTACACGGGGGATCTTTGTCCTTGTATATTGTTCCCAGCTCCTGCCACCCCCTTCACCCTTCACCTTAAATGTACTCCACGGGCAGTAGACGTTCTCGGTTTCAATTAAGACGTTAAATTGGAGGCAGGTTGCTTCTCTTTGAACCCTGCCGTGAGATCGTTTGCTCCGCTTGTGAAGGGGCGAGTGACGTTAAGGGCAGTGGACTGCGGTGGAGTTGGCGTGTGTGTGCCCACGTGTGCGTGCACGTGTGTGCGTGTGTGCGTGTGTGTGCTGTGTGCGTGGTAGTGTAGCGGTTAGTGCGCTGCGCTATGAACCAGCGACCAAGTTAAATTCCCGCTCACGATTATTTGAACCGGTCCTGGGTCTCCCCTAAGTAGATTCAACCTCAAATGAGTACCTGGTGCGGTGTGTAAACATCGCCATTGGGGAGACAAAGGCGGTCGGGCGTGGTGCTGGCCCCCCCCCCTCGTGTACCGTTCCGGCCTTCATTGTTGCTCGCTAACAGCACTTGCCCCTACAGTCTGTTAAGGCTATACGGGGATCTTTGTACTACAGAGGAGGCTCGTGAAGGATGCTACTGGTCAGTTGAAGCCAATTTCCCTCCAACAGAGGAGTGATGCTCACAATGAGGAGCGGAGCGCCGGGCGGCTAAAATGCAGCGAGTTAACAGCTGATGCATCTGTCGGTCATCTGAGTCGGTCGACCCGTGGCACCTGGGTCTGTCCCGTGACCTCCTGCCAGCGAGCCTTCGACACTTCACGTGGCCTCAAAGTGCACCTGGCCTGGCACAGGCACCTTGGGGACGTCACTGCCACTTGGTGGTGAATGGCGGATGTGGTTGTTTGATGTACTGTGTGTGCAAGCTAAAACAAACAGCGAGGTGGTACAATGGGGGGGGAGGGGAGTACAGGTGATTCATCTGCCAGTCGTCTCAGTCGGTTAACCCATGGCACACCTGGGCTTGTCCTGTGACCTGCTGCACCTAGTCTGGCACAGGTGGGGGAGCACAGGTGGTGCATCTGCCAGTCATCTCAGCAGAGGTCGCAAACGGGTTTTGATTCCTTACCCGTATCCGGCCACATCAGGGTCGAAAACGGGTACCCGTACCCTATCCAATACCCGGCTACCCGTACCCGGCCGGGTATCGGGTAGGGTACGGGTATCGGGTACCCGGTTGCGACCTCTGGGATGAAGCCATGTTGCAGGCGGGGGTGGGTTGATTCTAGGAACTTGAATTGTGAGAAGAGACAAGACGTTGGGAAATGAGTGACAAGCAGTTACTCACCAGTGACTCACGGCCTACCCATACCCGTACCCGGCCGCACGAGGGTCGCAAACGGGTACCCGTACCCNGTACCCGGCCGGGTATCGGGTAGGGTACGGGTATCGGGTACCGGTTGCGACCTCTGCCTCTCAGTCGTTTAAAATTGAGTTACAAGATTTCAGGATACAACAACAACAGAGTGAGTGAATTAAAAGCGTGTAAAAAATTAACCCGTAAAAACAAAGTTTTTCACTCTAAATCCTTTATATGCATGGCGGCTCTCGTCCTCTGGCTTGAGATGGCTGCCACCTATGGGTCAGATGATTGTCTGCCACCATTAAGCAATTGGTAATTAAATATTTTTAAAAAATTCCCTAAACAGTGTAAAATTTTGGAAAAATTTTCACGAAAATTAATTGTCAAGCACAACGAGTCTGTGTGCAAAATGTCAGCTCGATTGGATCACGGGAAGTGGGTTAAAAAACGACCGAAAGATTTGCACGGTCCTAAGCAAGCAAGCACGCAAGCAAACTTAATATAAAGGATTTTAAAAAGGTCAACTTCCCCATCGCATTGGAACCAATTGAGCCCCCTGACGTGCGTTTCCTACACTCGATCAACGGCAACTTCAATCTACGAGGATTTTCGCCGAAACCAATTGACACTGTTAACCGAGGCATCGCTGCACTCCGCTGTCGAACACCAAGCGTAGGGGGGCCCCCCCCCCCCCGGTGAGACTTGGCCGGTGGGAATTCGGCGCCAGAGGCAACCCGAGACATTACCAAATCAGCCTTTTGATTTTTCCGCCCCCGTGAGTTTCGGGGCCCGACGCCGAACGGCGACGCCAAAAGGGGAAAAACGGAACAACGACAAAAAACCGGGAAGGAAGTGAGCAGCAAAGGGAAGGCGGAAGGAGAGGAGACCGGGGGGGGGGGGGGGGGGGAGAAGTGCGTGCTTAGCAGAGGTCGCAACCAGGTACCCGATACCTGTACCCTACCCGATACCCGTCTACCCGTACCCAGCCGGGTACGGGTAGCTGTTTGCGACCCTGGTGCGGCCGGGTACGGGTAGGCCGTGAGTCACTGGTGAGTCACCGTTTGTCACTCATTTCCAACGTCTTGTCTCTTCTCACAATTCAAGTTCCTAGAATCAACCCACCCGCGCCTGCAACATGGCTTCATCCCAGAGGTCGCAATCGGGTACCCGTACCCGTTTGCGACCCTGGTGCGGCCGGGTAGGCCGTGAGTCACTGGTGAGTAACCGTTTGTCACTCATTTCGGGTAGGCTACGGGTAGGGAACGGCTACCCGTACCCGGCCGGGTACGGGTACCCGTTTGCGACCCTGGTGCGGCCGGTACGGGTAAGGAATCAAAACCCGTTTGCGACCTCTGGTGCTTAGAGAATTTGCAATGAAAGGCGGCGTAGCGACCCAGGTGCACTTTGAGGGCATCACACGGGAAGTGAGGAAAGGCTCTTGCTGCTGGCAGGAAGAGGTCACGGGCACAGACCCAGGTGGTATAGGTTAACCGACCGAGATGACTGGCAGATGCACCACCTGTGCGCTCTCCGCTGTCCCAGGCCAGGTGCACTTTGAGGGCATCACACGGGAAGTGTGGAAAGGTTTTCACTGCTGGCAGGAGGAGGTCACGGGCACAAACCCAGGTGGTATAGGTTAACCGACCGAGATGACTGGCAGATGTGCCATCTGTGCACTCTCCGCTGTGCCAGGCCAGGTGCACTTTGAAGCCATCACACGGGGAATGCTGAAAAGCTGTCACTGCTGGAAAGTGAAAGTGAAATGGGTTATCCATAATGTTTATCTTCTTGGGTTAGGTCGCGCAAATTTCGTTAAACCCGCCACCACTCGGCACTGCCAATCAGTGAAGGTTTGTCACGTAAACAGAATGTGACCAATTCGTTACTAGTACAGCACTAACCGGTGTGTTGGAGAGCCAAGCCACAACATTTACAAACTGAGCTGGGCACGTTCCGTTTACGTGACAAACCTTACTAGCTGGCTGTGCCAGGTGGTGGCGGGTTAACGACACTTTAATATATGAACGCGACCTGACCCAAAAAAACACCTGCATTGTGGATGATATTGGTCGTGAAAGCCTGCTACGTGTTAAACTGAAATGGGTTAACCCACTTCCCAATGTGGTATCGATTGCACAATTGGTATGCTTATGTCATACTGATGACAATACTATATTCTATCATTAAAAAAATGTCAACATTCTTTTTTTACATGTTATGTTTCGGCTTGGGTCTAATTGTCCACGGTCAACTGACGTTGGCTGTAATTGGCCACGGTCCTTTACGTTACGGCAAGCCTCGGGTGATGGCCTCAAAGTGCACCTGGCCTGGCACGGGCGCCGTGGTGGTGACGTCGCGGCGAATGGCGGCCGTGTTGACATCGGCGCGCAGCCGAGCGGCGTCTCCGAATCTTGTCAGGTCCACATTCCTCGCGGCCGGAGCGTGTTCGTGGGTTTCTTATTTTTCTAGATGTATAAATAGACCGACCTATTTACTGCGGCCAACCCCCCCCACACCACCGATCATCCCCATTCAACCACCCACCCATCCACCACCTCGTGTTGGCTGTCGCCAAAGCTGTATCCAATTATACTGGTAGGAACCACCTGGTTCCACTAGCCCACAGGGGATTATTGTGTCCGTCCGTCCGTCGTGCATCCAAAAATGGGAGGGTGGGGCTGGTGGAGAGTGTGGAGGGGCTGGGGNTGGGAGGGTGGGGAGGGCTGGGTGGGGAGGGTGGGNTTGGGTGGGGTGGGAGGGGCTGGTCACCACGTGGTGCCCTTATAAAACTCAACGTTTCACCTACTCACGCCGGCTTGTGCCCGCCCTCACAGTCGGGTATATTTGCGGAATACACCACGCCGCCGTTGACCCTGGTCATTCTCTCTCTCTTTCATCATCATCATGATGATGAGAGAGAGAGAGAGACGCAGACTCCAAATATACAGCAGCAGACGTCGGGGTCGGAATAAAACCCACGACCTCCTGTAGATCAGGCGAGGTAGTTAACATCTCCTAGCCACTGTGATGATGTTAAGAGAGACAGCAGACTCCAAATATACAGCAGCAGCAGCAGGCGTCGGAGTCGGAATCGAACCCATGACCTCCTGTAGACCAGGCGAGGCGGTTAACATCTCCTAGCCACTGTGATGATGCTAAGAGAGACACGCAGACTCCAAATGTACAGCAGCAGGCATCGGGGTCGGAATCGAACCGATGCCCTCCTGTAGACCAGGCGAGATGGTTAACATCCCCTAGCCACTGCGGCACTTGGCTCAGCTGGATGTGCCGGTGGAGACAAAGTTTGGTTGTTGTGGAGACGCCCCAGTTTTCCACCAACATAGCTACAGGAAAGCTGACACTCCATGTGGCTCCCTGCCCTGTATCCCGCCTCCCCTACCCCGCCTGGTGGACAGGAGGTCGTGGGTTCGATCTCGACCCTGATGATGCCTGCTGCTGCTGTATATTTGGAGTCTGCGTGTCTCTCTTTCATCATCATCATCATCACGGTGGCTAGGAGATGTTGACTACCTCGCCTTGTGTACAGGAGGTCGTGGGTTCGATCTCGAACCTGACGATGCCTGCTGCTGTATATTTGGAGTTTGCGTGTCTCTATCTCATCATCATCACGGTGGCTAGGAGATGTTAACTACCCCGCCTGGTGGACAGGAGGTCGTGGGTTCGATCTCAAACCTGACGATGCCTGCTGTTGTATATTTGGAGTCTGCGTGTCTCTCTCTCTCTCTCATCACGGTGGCTAGGAGATGTTAACTACCCCGCCTGGTATACAGGAGGATAAAGAGTTTGATCCCTACCCTGACGACGCCTGCTGTATATTGAAGTTTGCATGTCTCTCTCCCCATGGTCGCGTGGATTTTTCTTCCGGTTTTCTGATATTTTTTTCCCCCTCCGCATGTAGAAACGTGCCTTTTTAGACTCTTTGGCAGCTGTACATTTCTACGTGACAGCCGGGGTCACCTGTACATCGCTCGGTGGGCCCTTACCTGGTCACAATATAAAGCTTTTGGTTTTTAAATCCTTTATATTAAGTTCGCTTGCTTGCGCGCTTACGACCGTGCAAATCTTTCGGTCGTTTTTTAACCCACTTCCCGTGATCCAATCGAGCTGACATTTTGCACACAGACTCGTCGTGCGTGACAATGAATTTTCGTGAAAAAAATTTCCAAAATTTTACACTGTTTAGGGAATTTTAAAAAAATATTTATTTACCAATTGGTTAATGTTGGCACACAATCATCGACCCATAGGTGGCAGCCATCTAAAGCCAGAGGACGAGAGGACTCTAGCCGCCCCGATGCCACGCATATAAAGGATTTATAGTGAAAAACTTTGTTTTTACGGGTTATTTTTTACGGGTTAATTTTTCCGTCCCGCGGCTCAGCCGGGAAACTCTCGCTCTGAATTCTGCTGCAACCGGATCGGGGGGCAACGAAATGACGGGGGGGGGGGGGAGTTGCGGGCGGTGTTGGGTTACCGAGGAGGCTTTAACGGAACGCCGTGAGACCGCGAGGATTGCCTGGCAACACACCTCGCGGGCGTGCGTACGAGTCCGCTTGCGTGTGTGTGTGTGACACGTGTGTGTGTGTACACGTGTGTGTCTGTGTGTTACGGGTTTGTGTGTGTGTGTACACGGGTTGTGTGTGTGTGTAGGTTTGTGTGTGTGTGTACACGGGTTTGTGTGTGTGGTTACACGGGTTTGTGTGTGTGTACGTGTGTGTGTGTGTACACGCGTGTGTGTGTGTGTGTGTGTGTGTGTACACGTGTGTGTACACGTGTGTGTGTGTGTGTGTGCGTACACGTGTGTGTGTACACGTGTGTGTGTACACTGTGTGTACACGTGTGGTGCTCACTAATAGCACTTGTACAGTCTGTTAAGGCTATATGGGGGATCTTTGTGTGTGTGGTAGTGTAGCAGTTAGTAGGGCGCTGCGCAAATGAACCGCTGACGATTATCTGAGCCAGTGCTGGGCCTGCCCTAGGTAGACTCGGCCTCAAATGAGTATCCGGTGCGGTGTGTAGTATACATGACCACTAGGGAGACAAAGGCAGCCGGGCGTGTAGCTGGCCACCCACCCCCTCGTGTGCCTTCATAGGTGCTCGCTAACAGCACTTGCCCCTACAGTCTGTAGAGGCTACACGGGGGATCTTTGTCTTTTTTTGTGTGTAGTCGGGAGCTCATAGCAACGAGTGTTGCGCCAGGCGGCGAAAATGCAGCAAGTTGGCACAGTAGAGAGTACAGCTGGTGGTGCATCTACCGGTCATCTCAATCAGCCAACCCATGGCACCTGCTGGGTCTGTCCCGAGACCTCCTGCACCTAGCCTGGCACAGTAGGGTACAGCTGGTGGTGCATCTACCGGTCATCTGCCATGGCACCTGCTGGGTCTGTCCCGAGACCTCCTGCACCTAGCCTGGTACAGTAGGGGNTACAGCTGGTGGTGCATCTACCGGTCATCTCAACCCATGGCACCTGCTGGGTCTGTCCCGAGACCTCCTGCACCTAGCCTGGCACAGCAGGGGGTACAGCTGGTGGTGCATCTACCGGTCATCTCATTCGGCCACCCCATGGTATCTGCTGGGTCTGTCCCGAGACCTCCTGCACCTAGCCTGGCACAGCAGGGGGTATAGCTGGTGGTGCATCTACCGGTCATCTCAGTCAGCCAACCCATGGCACCTGCTGGGTCTGTCCCGAGACCTCCTGCACCTAGCCTGGCACAGCAGGGGTACAGCTGGTGGTGATACCGGTCATCTCAGTCAGCCACCCATGGCACTGCTGGTCTGTCCCGAGACCTCCTGCACCTAGCCTGGCGCAGCAGGGGGTACAGCTGGCGGTGCATCTACCGGTCATCTCAGTCAGCCAACCCATGGTATCTGCTGGGTCTGTCCCGAGACCTCTGCACCTAGCCTGGCACAGTAGGGGGTACAGCTGGTGGTGCATCTACCAGTCATCTCGTCACCAACCCATGGCACTGCTCGGTCTGTCCCGAGACCTCCTGCACCTAGCCTGGCACAGTAGGGGGTACAGCTGGTGGTGCATCTACCGGTCATCTCGGTCACCAACCCATGGCACCTGCTGGGTCTGTCCCGAGTCCTCCTGCACCTAGCCTGGCACAGCAGGGGGTACAGCTGGTGGTGCATCTACCGGTCATCTCGTCAACCCATGGCACCTGCTGGGTCTGTCCGAGACCTCCTGCACCTAGCCTGGCACAGCAGGGGGTACAGCTGGTGGTGCATCTACCGGTCATCTCAGTCAGCCAACCCATGGTACTGCTGGGTCTGTCCCGAGACCTCCTGCACCTAGCCTGGCACAGAGGGGGGTACAGCTGAGGTGGTGCATCTACCGGTCATCTCAGTCAGCCAACCCATGGCACTGCTGGGTCTGTCCCGAGACCTCCTGCACCTAGCCTGGCACAGCAGGGGGGTACAGGTGGTGCATCTACCGTCATCTCAGTCAACCCATGGCACCTGCAGGTCTGTCCGAGACCTCCTGCACCTAGCCTGGCACAGCAGGGGGTACAGCTGGTGGTGCATCTACCGGTCATCTCGGTCAGCCAACCCATGGCACCTCTCATGCGCCGTGCCGGCCTTCATAAGCGCTGCTCGCTAAAGGCACTTTGGGCCCCGCGGTCCCGTTAAAGCGGAGGTGGGGAAACTCTTTTCTGCCAAGGCCACTTGGATATTTATATAACATCATTCGCGGCCGTACGAAACTATGAACTTAAAAATCAGCCCCTTGTTATATTTGGTCAAACATTTAATTAACTCGCCCCTAACGCGATGGGCTGGAACTGCTTCTCTTTGGCGAGGCGTGTGATGATGTGAGCTGGTGTTGATGATGATGTTGCTGCTACTCGCAACTGCTTTTCCAGGTTTGCTCCGAGATTTATTAAATTTCGAGTCCCGTCTGCGGTTGCCTTGCCAGGGCCACACCAAATGATTTGTGGGCCTCACACGGCCCGCCCGGCGTTAAAGGCTACGCGGCAAATCTTCGACATTTGTTTTTGCATATACGTGCGTTGAAATTCTTTCGCACCGCAGCTAGCCGACGCGCTAATCGTAGAGGGGTGGTTGAACGTCGGTGCGTGTGTTGAACATCCGAAGTGAGGACGACATCATCGGTCCTCAAGTCCCGGGTCGTCATCCTGGGCCAGGCAGCCCGTCGCCTGCCTGGTCCACTCCGTGTCGTGTTCCAGAGTGTTAGTGAGTTGAGGAAGGTGGTCACCACCTCATTTACGGTGTTATATTACTTACCGTTTAATAAATAGTGTTGCCTCCAAGCTGTGTGTGTGTGTGCACCTAATTCGAACCTATGTCACTACACGTGTGCGGCGCGCAGGGAGACCCCACCAGCCTCATGGTCACCCAGCGGCTGGGCCTCAGTCAGAGCATGGATCTGTCGGACACCAGCGTCCAGCAGAAACTCCAGGAGCTCAAGGACCAGATCCAGAAGGAGATACACAAGGTGGGTTCCCCTACAGATCCTACCCTATAAAGAACCCTACAGAGCCATATATATCCATACAGACCTCGTCCAATCGGCGACTCGCCCCTTAAGCGAATCATCTTTTTTGCTGTAGGGTTATAATTCGTATTTTATTTGTTGCGTTATTGCGCTGATTTATTCACCGTTTTTTCCACGTTTCTATTCGTGTTGACGCTTCAATATGTCCTCTCTCTCTCTCTTAATACCGTGATCTGTGCTCGGTGATGGCAACGCCACCATCATTGTCATCATCGCCCTCCCTCTTTCTCTTGTACCTTAAATTGTGCTCGCAGCGATATCAACAGCGACATCACCGCCACCACATCACCATCATCCACATTTACCACCCTCCCTCCCTCCCCCCCACTCTCTGTCCGTCTCCATGTGTATCTAGGAGCTGAAGATCAAGGAGGGAGGCGAGAACCTGAGGAAGGTGACGACCGACAAGAAGCACCTGGCCAACGTGGAGAACCTCCTCAAGGTGTCCAGCAAGAAGATCGAGCAGCTACACCAGGAGCTGCAGGACCTCGACGCTCACATCGTCGTCAAAGACCCCGACGACGTCACAGGTGCGACCCGGCGCGGGAGGGTGGTGGTGGTGGTGGAGTGGTGGTGGAGGGAGTGAGTGAGTGGTGGAGTGGTGGTGGAGGGAGTGAGTGAGTGGTGGTGATGGGAGTGGTGGTGGTGGTGTGGTGGGAGTGGCGGTGGTGGTGGGGGAGTGGTGGTGGTGGTGGTGGTCATCATTGTCATCATCATCTTTGTTGTCATTGTGATCTTCATCGTCATCTTCGTCATCGTCGTCATCTTTGTCATCTTCGTCGTCATCGTCATCGTCGTCGTCATCATCTTCGTCATTGTCGTCGTCGTCATCGTCCTCATCCTCGTCGCGTGTCGTCTCCGCCCCTCCGCAGACGAGCCGATGTCGCCGGACGCGGGGCGTCGCGAGGCCGGGCCCAGCGCTCCCAACACTCGCATCGGAGCCCTCGAGAAGCAGCTCAACATCGAGCTGAAGGTCAAGCAAGGGGCTGAGAACATGATCCAGATGTACTCCAACGGGCCCTCCAAGGTGGGTCCCCCCCCCCACCACGGACCCCCCCCCCCTGCGTTGTCGCTGTATGGACGCTACCCCTGGCCAAACGGGTTTTGATTCAATCCTAATTTTGGAGCAGGAATTAATCTTTGGTTCTTTCGGTAAAGTCACGTATAATGATAAAATAATAAATTCAATAATAGCATATTACGACGTTTCGATTGCAACACAAGCAATCATCATCAGGTATAAATGAAATAGCAACAAAAATCTAACCAGAAAACTATAGACAGACATATAAGCAGACAGATATCACCAAGATACATAGAGAGAGCGCAACACATCGGCACACAGAGAGAGATCGTCTCTGTGACGAGGCCTTAAATAGAGAGAGGGGGCGGGGGGGAGAGAGGGAGGGGGTTAGAGAACCAGGGTCGCAAACGGGTACCCTACCCGTACCCTACCCGTACCCTACCCGTACCCGGCCGGGTACGGGTAGGGTACGGGTATCGGTACCTGATTGCGACCTCTGGGATGAAGCCATGTTGCAGGCGCGGGTGGGTTGATTCTAGGAACTTGAATTGTGAGAAGAGACAAGACGTTGGGAAATGAGTGACAAACGGTGACTCACCAGTGACTCACGGCCTACCCGTACCCGGCCGCACCAGGGTCGCAAACGGCTACCCGTAACTGGTCGGGTACGGGTAGCCGGGTATCGGATAGGGTACGGGTATCGGTACCTGGTTGCGACCTCTGCCCCTGGCCCGTCGCTCCGCACGAAGCGTCGGGTCTTTGCGGAAGGGCCACAGTTGCGCCGCGCCGCCGATTAAGCGCACGAACAAAGTTTAACGTACGTAAGTGCTGCCTCCATTGTCTTGTGCTTGCGTTGTCCTGATTGGCCTACCACCAGAGCTGCTACCACAGCCTCCTCTGTGGCCTAGTCACACCCAGAGAACGACGCCAAAAGCCCATCGGCGCAAAGGAAATGCCAATCAATTGCATTTGCTTTGGGGTGCCAGGGTGGCTAGGAGATGTTAACTACCTCGCCTGGTATGCAGGAGGTCTGATGATGAGCCCCAACTGGGAGAGCAGCAGCACCCCCCCCCCCACCTCGCCGCCCACCTTGACCCCCACCTTGACCCCCACCTCGCCCCCACCTCGCCCCCACCTCTCCCCCACCTCGCCCCCACCTCGCCCCCACCTCGCCCCCACCTCGCCCCCCACCTCTCCCCCACCTCGCCCCCACCTCGCCCCCCACCTCGCCCCCACCTCGACCCCACCTCTCCCCCACCTCTCCCCCACCTCGCCCCCACATCAGCAGCCGCGACCCTAAAAAAAAACCCCTGAGTTCGACGTAACAATCACAACGGCAACGATTACGAATATGATAACCCACCCACCCGCCACCCCTCGCCTTTCCACAGGACCGCAAGATGTTGGCCACTGCACAGCAAATGCTTCAGGACAGCAAAACCAAGATCGAAATCATCCGCATGCAGATCCTCAAATCGACGCAGGCCAGCGAGCTCACTCTGGACGCCAGGGAACGCATCGGTGAGGCCTGCCGCACGCTGCCACCCCCCCTCCCCTCCCCTACTTGCCCCCCCCCGCTTCTCCCTCTGTACTATTGTAGGAGGTTCAATGAGTTAACATCTCCTAGCCACCGTGATGATGATGATGCTGAAAGAGACACGCAAACTCCAAATATACAGCAGCAGGCATCGTCAAGTTCGAGATGGAACCCACGACCTCCTGTATGCCAGGCGAGGTAGTTAACATCTCCTAGCCACCGTGATGATGATGAGAGAGAGACACAAACTCCAAATATACAGCAGCAGGCGTCAGGGTCGTGATCGAACCCATGACTTCCTGCATACCAGGCGAGGTAGTTAACATCTATCCACCGTGATGATGATGATGAGAGAGAGACGCAAACTCCAAATATGCAGCAGCAGGCGTCAGGGTCGCGATTGAACCCACGACCTCCTGTACACCAGACGAGGTAGTTAACATCTCCTAGCCACCGTGATGATGATGATGATAGAAGGAGAGACACGCAAACTCCAAATATACAGCAGGCGTCAGGGTTCGTGATCGAACCCACGACCTCCTGTAGACCAGGCAAGGTAGTCAACAGCTCCTAGTCACCGTGATGATGATGATGAGAGAGAGAGAGAGACACGCAGACTCCAAATATACAGCAGGCGTCAGGGTTCGTGATCGAACCCACGACCTCCTGCATACCAGGCGAGGTAGTTAACATCTCATAGGCACCGTGATGATGATGATGATGAGAGAGGGAGAGACACGCAAACTCCAGATATACAGCAGCAGTGATGATGATAAGAGAGATGCGCAAACTCCAAATATACAGCAGCAGGTGTCAGGGTCGTGATTGAACCCACGACCTCCTGCATACCAGGTGAGGTAGTTGACACCTCACCGCCGCTCACGCACGCTGGCGGGCGGGCGCACCTGGGCGTTGCGTGCTCACCTGAGTGGCGCGACGACCGCAAATTCTCGTGTCGCCCTCCCCCCCCCCCCCAACTTCCTCGTAACGACACGAAAAGTTTCACTTCACCCAGCCACCCACCGCCTCATCGCGCTTTCCAAATCTTCGCGTGCGGGAAGTCTCACGGCGATGGGCGGCGGTGTGCGGAGGTGTGGGTACGTACGTACGTACGTGTGTGTTTGTCGAACTTCTAGCGCGGCCGTACGTAGCCAAGCGTGCTGAATCGTCATCGGGAGGTGCGGACAAACAGAAGTTCTTCAGAAATTAGTTTGTCAATGGAGACGACAGAGTCTGAATCTCAGACTTCTCGACAGACCTGTTCTCCACCTGAGGACGGCTGCTTGCGTTGTGGCCGAAACGTCGTGAGAATTATTTTATTATGTCTTATTTTTATTATTTTATTATTTCCATTCTACGTGACTTTACCGAAAGAACCAAAAAGTGTGTTTTTTGTTTGCATTTTGACTGCAAGTATTGTGGTCAATGCAGACGTGAATCCTTGTAAAAAGGTTTCAGTTTTGTTGCCAGAAAAAAGGGGGAAACCCCTATTATCATTAGGACAACAAGCAGTTTTAAACAAAATTAGTTCGTCAATAGAGATGATGATTTAAGTGTCTTCTTGGTTCATCTTCTTGGTTCTTTCGGTAAAGTCACGTAGAAGACGGCTGCTTGCGTTGTGGCCGAAACGTCATGAGAATTATTCTATTATGTTTTATTTTTATTATTTTTATTATTTCCCTTCTACGTGACTTTACCGAAAGAACCAAGAAGATGAATCCCTGCAGTCACGAAAGCTTTAAATCGAAATTTAAAAGTGCTTAGCTCCAGCGGGTGGGGTGGGTGGTTTGTACCGAACTCAATAATGTTTTACTTTAGCTATTAAGGCCCCACTGGGCTGCCGTGTCAACTCTTGTTCAGAAGCGACGTGTTTATCGCAAACGATGGTAGCTCAACAATAAAGTTTGCTTATCAAACATCGTCGTCGTCATCGTCATCACGTGGATATTCATTGCAGCAAATGCTCTAAACCGATAGGGGCACAGGGTCAGAACGTAACGTTGCAACGGCGAAGACGAGATAAAAAAAAACGATTGGAGTGCCAAGTATAGTCAAGGTAAAGGCATCACTTGAAACAAATGTACAAATAAAAACTAAACTATTTCTAGATTTGAAGTTTTCGTGACTGGCAAGGATTCATAATCTTTTCGGTAAAGTCACGTAGGTAAAAATAATAAATAAAATAATAGTAAATGAAAATAACTCAATTAAATCACGACGTTTCGGAGGCAACACAAGTCTCCGTCTTCAGGTGGGACCGTCACAGACAATTTGACTGTATCAAGTGAAGGGAAATCCAAGAGACAAGATCTTATATACTGATTCAGGGAGGGTGGAGGGGCTTATCTAAATTGGTGGTGGTAGTGGTGGTTTGTGGTGTTCCACAGTGCCGGCCTCATAGGCGCGCTACCCACTAACAGCACTTGCCCCAACAGTCTGTTAAGGCTACACGGTGATCTTGCACGTGCGGAGTGAGTGAGCAGGAGTGAGGGTAGCGAGTGCGTGCTCCTGCGTGCGTGGTGAGTGAGTGAGTGTGTGAGTGCGAGTGTGTGATGATGCGTGATGCGTAGTGAGTGTGTAGTAGGCGTGAGTGTGTGAGTGAGTGCGTGAGTGCGTGAGTGTGTGGTGAGGTGTGAGTGCGTGAGTGCGTGCTGCGTGCGTGAGTGAGTGCGTGAGTGCGTGATATTGAGTGCGTGAGGCGTGAGTGATTGAGTGCGTGAGTGCGTGAGGATTAGGCGTGGTGGTGAGTATTGAGTGCGTGGTGCGTGAGTGATTGAGTCGTGAGTGCGTGAGTGAGTGCGAGTNCGTGAGTGCGTGGTGCGCTGAGTGGTGAGTGCGTGGTGCTGACGGTATGAGTGCGTGAGTGCGTGAGTGCGTGAGTGCGTAGTGCATTGGTGCGTCGATGGTGATGGTGGTGATTGGTGGTGAGTGGTGAGTGTGTGATGATGATGATGAGTGCGTGAGTGGTGAGTGTGTGATGATGGTGATCCCTGCGTGCGTGAGTGATGGTGATGCTGATGATGGTGGTGATGGTGATGATGGTGGTGGTGATGATGCGATGGTGACGAGTGATTGAGTGCGTGGATGGTGATGCTGATGATGGTGATGATGCGTGCGTGAGTGAGTGCGAGTGCGTGAGTGGTGAGGATGAGTGCGTGAGTGGTGATGCGTGAGTGCGTGGATGAGTATGAGTGAGTGCGTGAGTGCGTGAGTGACGNGAGGCGTGAGTGATTGAGTGCGTGGAGTGCGTGAGGAGTGCGAGTGCGTGAGTGATTGAGTGAGTGNGTGCGTGAGTGCGTGAGTGCGTGAGTGATTGAGTGAGTGCGAGTGCGTGAGTGATTGAGTGAGTGAGGCGTGCGTACCTGCATGCGTGCGTGAGTGATTGAGTGAGTGCGTGGTGGTGGTGAGTGATTGAGTGAGTGCGTGCTGTGTGTGTGAGTGAGAGTGAGTGCGTGAGTGAGTGTGTGAGTGAGTGATGGTGAGCGCGTGAGTGAGTGCGTGAGTGAGCGCGTGAGTGAGTGAGTGCGTGAGTGATTGAGTGCGTGAGTGCGTGCGTGCGTGCGTGAGTGATTGAGTGAGTGAGTGCGTGAGTGAGTGCGTGCGTGAGTGATTGAGTGAGTGAGTGCGTGCGACCTGCGTGCGTGCGTGAGTGATTGAGTGAGTGCGTGAGTGCGTGAGTGAGTGACTGAGTGAGTGCGTGCCTGTGTGTGTGAGTGAGTGAGTGCGTGAGTGAGTGTGTGAGTGAGTGAGTGCGTGAGTGATTGAGTGAGTGAGTGCGTGCGTGCGTGCGTGCGTGAGTGTGAGTGAGTGCGTGAGTGCGTGAGTGAGTGACTGAGTGAGTGCGTGTGTGTGTGTGAGTGAGTGCGTGAGTGAGTGTGTGAGTGAGTGCATGAGTGAGCGCGTGAGTGAGTGAGTGCGTGAGTGAGCGCGTGAGTGAGTGAGTGCGTGAGTGAGCGAGTGCGTGAGTGAGTGAGTGTGTAAGTGCGTGCCTGTGTGTGTGAGTGAGTGAGTGAGTGCGTGAGTGAGTGTGTGAGTGCGTGAGTGAGTGTGTGAGTGAGTGCATGAGTGAGCGAGTGCGTGAGTGAGTGAACAAGTGCGTGAGCGAGTGCGTGAGCGAGTGTGTGAGTGCGTGCCTGTGTGTGTGAGTGAGTGAGCGAGTGCGTGAGCGAATGCGTGAGTGCGTGCACGCGTGTGTGCGTGCGTGTGTGCGTGAGTGAGCGAGCGCGTGGGTGCGAATGCGTGCGTGCGTGCGTGCGTTGCGTGCGCGCGAGAGAGACGCACTGGCGACGTCGTCGGGCTTGATGGTGGCGGTGGAGCGCACGGACACGGAGCGCCCGTACACGCTCTTGTTGCTGCGGCTGATGAAGGAGCCCGTCTTGTTGTCGCCGGGGCTGCCGGCGGGCAGCGTGGCCGCCGTCGCCTTCGAGCGGTTGGGGACGCTCTCCAGCAGGTCCTGGCAGCCCATGAGGCGCACTTCCAGCGTGCCTGGAGCGGGGCGGGGCGGGGGGCGGGGGGCGGGCGGGGTGGGGGCAGACGCCGTTGTGCAGTAGTCCGTTGGGACAATTTTACCCTAGGAGGTGTGTGTGTGTGTGTGGTCTATTGCGTGGTGCTGGTGGTGGTGGTGATGGCCGCTTACCCCGCCCCCACGGAGGAGGACGGTGGTGGTGACGGTGGTGATGGTGGTGGTGACGGTGGTGATAGTGGTGGTGATAGTGGTGGTGACGGTGGTGATAGTGGTGGTGATAGTGGTGGTGACTTTGGTGACGGTGGCGGTGACGGTGGTGGTGGTGGCCGTGCCGCGAGAGAGAGAGCGGTGTGGTTGTTGGTGACGGTGGTGGTGACGGTGATGACGGTTGTGGTGGTATGGTGGTGACGATGGTGGTGACAGTGGTGGTGACGGTGGCCGTGCCGCGCCGCGAGAGAGAGAATGAGTGAGCAAGAAGACATCTGCGCGACAGGCTTGGTGATGGTGGTGTACTGGCGGTGGTGGTGACGGTGGTGGTGACGATGGTGGTGACAGTGGTGACGGTGGCCGTGCCGCGAGAGAGCGAGCGAGTGAGCGAGAAGACATCTCTGCTGACCCGTGAGCGCGGCAGGCTTGGTGATGGTGGTGTACTGGCGGTGGTGGTGACGGTGGTGGTGACGGTGTGGTGAGNAGAGAGTGAGCGAGAAGACATCTGCGCTGACCCGTGAGCGCGGCAGGCTTGGTGATGGTGGTGTACTGGCGGTGGTGGTGACGGTGGTGGTGACGGTGGTGGTGACGGTGGTGGTGACGGTGGCCGTGCCGCGCCGCGAGAGAGAGAGTGAGCGAGCGAGAAGACAGCTCTGCTGACCCGTGAGCGCGGCAGGCTTGGTGATGGTGGTGTACTGGCGGTGGTGGTGACGGTGAGAGAGTGAGCGAGAAGACATCTCTGCTGACCCGTGAGCGCGGCAGGCTTGGTGATGGTGGTGATGGTGGTGACAGTGGTGGTGGTGACAGTGGTGGTGATGGTGGTGACGGTGGTGACGGTGAGAGAGTGAGCGAGAAGACATCTCTGCTGACCCGTGAGCGCGGCAGGCTTGGTGATGGTGGTGATGGTGGTGACAGTGGTGGTGGTGACAGTGGTGGTGATGGTGGTGACGGTGGTGACGGTGAGAGAGTGAGCGAGAAGACATCTCTGCTGACCCGTGAGCGCGGCAGGCTTGGTGATGGTGGTGTACTGGCTGGCCTGGTAGGCGGGCCCCAAGCCCGACTGATTGCGTGGCGTGTGGTGCGGCGAGGCGACGGTGAGCAGCTCCTCCTTGATCAGAGCCCTCTTGGGGTGTCCCGGCGGGAGCTCCTCCACGCGGCGTTCCAGGACAACCGCAGGAGGTCCATCTTCTGGCTCGACTCCTGCAGCTCAACCTGAGCCTGTCGGCAACAACCACGAAATCGTCACGCCGTGGCGATGTTTACAAACCACGTCGGGCGCTCGTTTCAACCTGCGTGGACCTACCTAGCAGAGGGCCCAGGACCGGTTGAGATGATCGTCAGCGATGTTTGCTGCGAGCGGGAATCGAACTCGGGCCGCCGGGATCGTAGCGCGGCGTGATAACCGCGACGCGGCCGCACGCACGCACAGGCACTCACACACTCGCGCACACACTCACCTACTCGCACGCACACACGCTCACACGCACACGCACTCACCCACTCGTGCACACACACACTCACCCTATCGCACGCACACTCACGCTCACCCCTCGCACACACTCACTCGCACACACACACACTCACCCCTTGCACGCACGCTCACACTCTCGCACACACACACACTCACCCTATCGCACGCACACGCACACTCTCGCACACACTCACCCTCTCACTCGCACGCTCACCCTCTCACTCGCACGCTCACCCTCTCACTCGCACGCTCACCCTCTCGCACACACACACTCTCGCACGCACACACACACTCACCCCCTCGCACACACACTCACGCACACACTCACCCCCTCGCACACACTCACTCGCACGCACACACACTCACCCCGTCGCACACACTCACTCGCACGCACACACACACTCACCCCCTCGCACACACTCACTCACATGCACTCGCACACACGCTCACCCTCTCGCACGCACACTCCCCTCATGAATGCACTCGCACGCTCACCCTCTCGCACGCACACTCGCCGCACCACACCACCACCACCACAAGCAGCCTATCCCACCCCCCGCCCCCCCCACCCCCGCCCCCCCNACCTCAGACAGCGCCTTCTTGTTGTCCTTGGCGCGAGCCCCCAACTGGCGCACGACGTTCTTGGCCCCCTCGGCCACGGCCGACTCGATGCGCAGGTGGTGCCGCAGCTCCTCCATGCGGAGCTCCAGCGGGCTGAACGACGCCTCCGTCTTGGCTGGGGGGGGGGGGGNTGGAGGGGGGNAGGGGGGAGCGTGGGGAGGTTAGAACAAGCGGTGGAACCATCGTCATCATCATCATCGCCGCCATTATGTCGTCATTGGTACAAGCGGAGGAAACGTCATCATATCAAGGTGGGAACAAGCAGAGGAAGCATCATCATCACAATCACCGCCATCATGTCGTCATGGANCAAGTGGAAACGTCACCATCAGGTGGNACAAGCAGCATCATCATCATCACGCCGTGGAAACAAGCGGAGGAAGCATCACCATCATCATCACCGTGGNCAGCAGGAGCATCACAACCACCATCATCACCACCATCATCATCATCACCACCATCACCCCATCATCACCCATCATCATATCGCGTGGGAACAAGCAGAGGAAGCATCACCACCACCATCATCATCATCACCGTGGGAACAAGAGGAGAATCACACCACTATCATCGTCATCGTCGTGGGAACAAGCAGAGGAAGCATCATCATCACCATCATTAGCATCATCATCACCACCATCACCACCATCACCATCACCATCGTCGCCGTGGAACAAGCGGAGGAAGCATCATCATCATCACTACCATTATTACCATCACCATCATCATCATCATCGCCGTGGGAACAAGCAAAGGAAGCATCATCACCACCATCATCATCACCATTATCGCCGTGGAAACAAGCGGAGGATCATCATCATCACCACCATTATCACCATCGTCGCCGTGGAAACAAGCGGAGGAAGCATCACCATCATCATCACCATCACCACCATCACCATCATCACCATCACCACCATCATCACCATCACCATCGTCGCCGTGGAAACAAGCGGAGGAAGCATCACCACCATCACCACCATCACCACCATCATCACCATCATCACCATCATCACCATCACCATCGTCGCCGTGGAAACAAGCGGAGGAAGCATCACCATCATCATCACCATCACCACCATCATCACCATCATCATCACCATCATCATCACCATCACCACCATCATCATCATCACTATCATTGCCGTGGAACAAGCGGAGGAAGCATCACCATCATCACCACCATCACCACCATCATCACCATCATCATCACCATCATCATCATCACCACCATCACCACCATTATCACCACCATCACCATCGTCGCCGTGGGAACTAGCGGCGGCACCTCCCGTGTAACAGGCGAGGGAGATAACATCTCATAGCCACCGTGGCGTAACCGTCGCCCACAACTTCCTTCAGGCGGGCAAACCGCGGGGTGACGCGACAAGCCACCACCAACAGAGGGAACTTCGCACGCTGCCAGTGAAAGTAAACTTGAGTCCGTGTGTGAAAAACGACGGCGATGAGATGTTAACTACCTCGCCTGGTCTACAGGAGGTCGTGGGTTCGATCCCGATCTTGACGCCTGCTGCTGTTGTATATTAAGAGTTTGCGTGTCTCTCTCATCGTCATCACGGTGGCTATTAGATGTTTACTACCTCGCCTAGTATACAGGAGGTCGTGGGTTCGATCCCGACCCTGACGCCTGCTGCTGTATATTTGGAGTTTGCATCTCTCATCATCATCATAATGGCTATTAGATGTTAACTACCTCGCCTGGTATACAGGAGGTGTGGGTTGATCCCGACCCTGACGCCTGCTGTATATTTGGAGTCTGCATCTCTCTCAACATCAAGGTGGCTAGATGTTAACTACCTCGCCTGGTATACAGGAGATCGTGGGTTCGATCCCGACCCTGACGCCTGCTGCTGCTGTATATTTGGATTTGTTATTAG